>JANHGL010018242.1:43020-58163 GCA_024611195.1 Ceyx melanurus
TCACTGGGAACAAGTTTTTCCTTCTGTTTCCCCTCAACCTCTTGTGCTCCAACTGACTCCCATTGCCTCTTGTCCTGCCATTGGATGACACTTTGATACAGCTAATTTTTAGTTGATAAGGAATACTTGCTATGCTATAATGCTCAATTCTCTCTCTTTCCTAAATAATTAATAAGGTGGGATGGACTCACTGTCTCAACAACCACAGTGATATATGGAATCCTGACCACAGTGATGTATGGAATTCTTTGCTCCATTTTTCTGGCATGGCAGGGAGGAGCAGTTTCAGCTTGCTGGCTTCTGTCCTTGCACTTCAGGAGTACAACAACTTCTGGTGTTTATTCAGCAAGGACATGCTGCTAGGAGATACCACTCTCAAACTTACTTGTTAGTTTATCCATTTATTTAGCAATTTTTCATCTTTAGTGATGAACACGTGTTTTTAATCAACTACATAAGAGATCTGATGTTCCACAGTCCAAATTAATCAACCCTGTCTGCACACTGGTCATCAGCTCCACCAAGCCCTGCTGAATTCACTCAGAAACCTGTTATTCCCCTGTCTAACTTAAAAAATCCTACACCTCTAACCACAGAGAGAAGCTGATTCCTCTCCATCTCAGTAATAAAATAAAATTTCTGTCTTGGCAATTATAGAGAAAGATAGATAAAAAAAAAAACCAAACAAACCAAAACCACATTTTTAATCCCAAAAACTGAAGAGGGTGGAGTCCTTTAACTTTTTAATGAGATAAACATGAGCTTAAATTTTATTGCTCGCTGCATTAAATGGCATTACCTTTTCTTCCTTTTGGAAATAAAACTTTCATTCTGAAGCAAAATCTCTATATGACGTAGTAATATCGCCACCTTGTGGGGAAAAATGTTATTTCAGTATACACAAGAATTGTCATTGTGAATATTTCTGGAGCACTTATGTACTAAATAAGAAGACCCAAAAGTAATACATAGTCAATCCTGATGAATCAGAAATGAAACTGTTATTATAATAGAAAGTAATCTGCATTTAAAACAACAAACCTGCAATAGCAGGATTTATCTTCTGATTTGTGCTTAACACATCAACTCTGTAAACTTCACTCAACTTGTGACACTAATTATGAGCATTATGATTTAAGTCCTTGAGTTATAAAGATATTTACAGTTTACAAATATTTATTATGTTAATTAATGTATTATATAATAATGCATGTACATATCTAAAAATAATTGATACCTACATTTCAGCAACACTTGCACTATATTTCCAGCAATTCTGTTTTCTCCAGCTCTCATTTTCATAGAAAACATGGAAATTAGGCTTTTCTGAGAATCTGGGCATCTGTCAGAGACAGAAATAAACCTGTGTTCAACCCACTGACAAATGAGACCACCACTGAGCAACTGTTTCAGGATCAAACTTCCAAGAACAGAGGTGCTACTCTGGACATCAGATGCCCCACCAGGCCAGCATTTCACCATTTCTTTACAGAGTTTCAGTTGCAGTGAATTACTCTTTTTCTAATGAAAAAGTTCAGCCAAAGGACCCATACTCTGCTTGATGTTTTATTTAGTATAGTCAGGCATCACTGTAACATCATTGCTTTTAAAAAGTAAGTGGATATGGTTTTTAGCAACCCAGTATTATATGAAATATATTAGTCTACAATATAGTAGGACTTTTGTAAGTGTAAAAATTTAGATTTGCATAGCACTGGTAATAAGCTGATTGTATTGAAGGATATTTTTTAGACTCTGTTGCTATGTGCACTTTGTGTGGCATAACTGAAGACTCCCTAGGGATTTGTTCTCATTACAGACCTGATGCTTATGTCACAAACTCATTTTCTTCCCTCTTTGTTACGGAAATGGAATCAGAAGTGTGAAATAAAGATATTAAGTGATCTAAAAGATGTGGAATAGAAAAGAGTGGTTGTGACCTGAGGGTTTTATCAACTCTGTACTTATCAAGAATTATGCTGAATTTACACCTGTGTTGAGAGTGAGCACAAAGCTTTGCACTATGACAGCAAGCAATAAAATGCCAGCTCCTTGAAATGTCATGTTATGAGCAGTAATTAAATGCTAAATTTGCTTGAGATTTCATATGCATTTTTTATATAACCTCGTCATATAACTCAATTTCAGAACTAATCCCTAGAGGATTTTGCTAACTGCAGTATTAATTAATTGAAAGACATCTCGCCTTCTCAATAAAATAAGCCAGTTTTCTGATAGATGTTGAACAAAACTAATGGAATAACTTTGATAGTTTGTTTGACAGGTACCTTTTACATACTGCAGAACTGCCTTGCTCTGCTCTGTGGACTTCAATTGTTTTATCTACCAAGGAGATTAATGTCTTATACAACATGGGCCAAAGTCAGCATTGATTTATTTCTTATTCAGTATTAGTAACTGAAAATTAGGTGCTTCAGTTTGTCACATTGGCACTGTGATAAGTTTTCTACCTTTGTATTATATTTTGTTAGCATATTTCTTTATATGAAAATGAAACTTGACCTTTCTGTCCGTTGAGGATGGGGTAATTTGTTGGTAAAAATGTCTGGTAATTTGCTGATGAAAATTGAAGTTTCAGGGCTTCTCTCTTGAATTGAGAGTTCAGAGCTTCCAAGATCTGTTGTTTTGTCAAGGATCACTGGAGCACTTCATATTACAACTACCTCCTGGGAATTTGCAAGCAAAATCTTCTGGCAAAGTTTTTATGCGACACAAAGTTTTTATGACACACACTATACATGGACTGCAAAGTTTCTTAAAATCTGCAGTAACTCCAACATGTGCAAACATTTTGATGTGACACATGTCCAGCAGGTCAGTATCAGATATGCAAGACTGGACATTTTGATTCTTTGATAATGGTCTGAGGTTTCACAGTGGGCATAGCTGATCTACAAAAGCCATAGTTCCTGCTGTGCTGAGAGATACATAGAAATCACGGGCAAATTTTCAGCAAATATTTTGCCCTAACAAGATTTCTGGCAACAGAAAAGGAATCTCACGTTCATATTGATTTGGTCAGAATGGATAACCTCCAATTTATACTTCTAGTCATCTCAAATTACTTAAAAATTCACCTTTCTGTTTATATTGCCTTTTAATGAAATTAGGCGAGTAGAAAAATACTCATAAAACTAGTTGACATATCTTAACACTAGCAACACTTCCAATATTTTATATCTGTATTTATGCAACTGTTATGAAAATGTTGATACGTTATCATTCAGAAAGGAACAACAAATTGTAACTTAATTAATACTGCTCAACTTTTTTGTATAGCTATTAGATCGTCCCAGCCAAACCAAATTTTCATGCAACCATTGGGACCAGGATTCAGAGGGTATTGAGAGAGATTCTATGGCTATGACTTTCAGAAAACTGTTTCCTCAGGGCACTGTTTAGCTGAAAAACAGCTGATGTGATTCTAGATTGAAATTTAATAAGATAACTGTGAGTAGTAGAAGTAAAATGACTTTCTGTCTATACTTAGTCCAGCTAGTATTTATGAAATACTGAAAAAGTTGAAGAGATGCTAAAAGAGCCACAAAAATCAGTTGAGGACCAAAGAAATTATGAGTATTAAAATCTCAAATTCTTTTAATTTTAAAAAAATAAATAAAATCTGAAACATGACTTTTTAATAGAACCTTAATATTCCCACGATGAGAAAACATGCAGCAGAGAAATGCAACAAGAAGTACCAAGTCAAACCCAAAGCCAGAGAACTTGCATTCAAAACAAGACACAGTACCCTTAAGAGGTGGTGCTGACTACCCACAAAGTGACACAAGCTTCCTCTCCATTGTCTCCAAATCATGGCTAATTCCCACACAGGGAGCTACAATCATGTTATAAATGAGGCATTAGATGGATTTAAACTTAAGTGACCTCTCACTCCCATTTAGAGACAGGGGAAGAACCAGAGGCACTATATGTGAGAGAATATGGCAGCAAGCCTAGAGCATTGAAACAGAAAGGGCAGCACCATCCTGATTTTGGGACAGGTTTAATCCAGCCACACAAGGGGTCGTTGCTGTTATTTGTTCTGCTACAGAAAAGATCAGAAAATCTTCCTCAATTTTCACTTGAGCATAAATTATGGAATTTATCATAAATCATAGGGTAGCTGTACAAAAATGAATGATGTGTCAGACATGGGAAATCAGAGCAGACAGTCTAATGCTTTTTAACTGTCTTAAACCTTTTGTCTTTAAGTGAAAAAGCTGCATATAATAAACTCTTCTCCCTCTCAGTGTGTGAAAGGCAACTATTTCTTTAGATCTGGAAGAGATATAAAGGCAAAATAGCACTCTTGGGACAACTTTATGATCAAGAAATGTATTGAAATTGACTCAGCGTTTGTCAAAAAAACCACAAAAAGTGAAATAAATGCCACATCCAGTCACTGGAAATGATCAATTATAGACAATTTGGGAATTTTTAGCTGTCTCTGTTGTCCTGCCCAGATTACAAGAAACGTTAGTTGGCTTCTCAATTCCTGAACCCTCAAGCTTTCTGTTAAGGTTATTGAGAAAAAGGAGCAAACTGTGGAGCAGCTGCTTTATCGTTTCAGATGTGTGCTACATTACACATACCTTCAGGAATTATTCCACTTCTGAATCCACATTAGGCCACCAGTACAGCTCTTATAGCTTATCATTACCTCTGCCAATACTTTTCTGACACTCAGGAGGAAAAGTTATTAACTGTGAAGTCTGCTTGCAAGGAATCATTATTCCAACTTACGACAGAGTCTTTCCATACATAGAGTTCTTAAATAAGATTGTAATTCTAATTTGTTTCTTAGATGAAACTCCTGTGCTGCCACAGACTAACTAAACTCTAGGGTGAATCATCTAAGACTATGCTAAACTGTCAGAAGAAGAATAATTTGCTGGAACTGTTCAGAAGAATTTTGTTTTACTGTGGGACACTCCAGAGAATTTTATAAACTTCTGTCTCCTCATCCTATATTTTTCTCACATGCAAATTTTTTTTTTTTTTCTTTGCAGAGTATAATTAAAAGTCTAATAATAGCACAGAAAAAAAAAATCAGTTTATCTAAATTAGTTTATCACACTACAGAGCTTGGTCTGATGTGTGCAAGTATTAGCTTTTCTACCACTTAGACAGTAAAAAATAAAGAATTGCAGACTTAGAATAAGTTTATTTTGGTCACATAATACAACTTTACAGTTTGGAGCATTTGGGAGGGAAAAGTAGATTCCCTGGATCCCACTGAGCAAGTAGATATAAGGCAGTAACACAAAAAAAACCCCCAACATTTAGGGAAATTATTTGTTATACTTTTGGAAAGATTTATATATAAAAAAAGGGAAAATACTGTAAGGAAAAGGGAGTTTAAAATGTCCTGTTAAACTACAGACAATTCCAAACAGAGAGTTTGCTTATTTAACAGACATTCTAAATTTAAATGGCTTACAAAGAAGCTCAGAGTGATGTATAATCATGGGATTTTTGAGGATAAACATGGTCAACCAGACTGAAAGATCTTTTGTACAATAGTGACCTCTAGAGATACTTCCAGAAACTGGATTATATGGAAGTACATTATATTTTTTTTTCTGTTCTCCTTCTCAGAACGAGTGTGACAGAACTCAGAATAAAGTTGCAGACCTCTGTTTTAATCATTACATCTGATGTAATCTATATACTTCTGATATTTTATAATAGAGTTACTACAGACTAGAGCATTATAAAGTCAAAAGCACATAAATTAGCCTATGAAATATAAAGAAGTGAAGCAGACTTAGCACAATAATAGAAAAGAAGGCAAAGGATGTCATTCATTAATCAGCAAATAAGCAGTTTCAGTGTTGCAAATTGGGAATAACATAGCAAATGAACAGAGAAATGTAAATTCAAGTTTACTGTGAGATTTAACATCTGATAAAATACTTTTCCACATGGTATTTCAGTCCTTACTGTAGATGGTGCTGTAGCATAAAATATGCTTTGCACTGTGACTTTTGATTTTAAACTCTTTGACTATGACTGACATACAAGTTACTGTGTGCACAGGATTAATCCAAAAACTGTCGTGAGGGGTCATATAAACATTTGCAATTTCTGTGCAGTTTATATGTGAGCACAGGAACATTAGAAAAAAAAAAGAAAAATATGTTGATTTTTTTTCTACTAATATGCTGGTATATTATAGCATGCTCTAGGTCATAGGAAGGTTTAGAAAGTGGTCTGGAATATATTTGCTGAGAAGGATAAATCTATTTTTCTTTCATTTTGGTTGCTCTGCCCAGGGCACAGTAAGGAGAGAAGATTTCAATCTTGTTTGAATCTCAATCTTACTTGAGAGTAAATTGCAGATATTTCCAACCTCCTTTGTTTTATATTGACTTCTTCCTTCTTTGGGAATCTATGCAAATTAATTTTCTCTGCACAGGGCAAATACAAACACTGGTAAAAAACATGTTCAATGAACATAGCACAAGCAATTCTTATTCCAGAGAAGTCTCAATAGCCATCCAGTTGTGATGCCCTGCTTCAAGCTGGAAGCATTTGCAGAGGAGAAATTGGTATCTTCTCAGTAAAGAAGATACCAATTCTAAATGTAGATGAGCAGAATGAGATTTCTGTGCCTGTACTGCTGTTCATTTCAGCCAAGCAAACTAAGAAAGCCCCACATTCTGCTTTGTGCACAAATATTTATCACACAGACATGAAAAACTACTTTTTTTTGAGAATTGGTGGAGCTGCATCAACATGCACCAATGCAGGGTCACATCCACTGAACACTAATTGTAGGGTAAAGGCAGCAATAATGAAGCAAATAAATAATTTGCCTTGGCAAAAGCAGATTATATTGCTCGAGGCTGTAGAAATGAAATCAAAATAACTGAACATGGAATAGTGGAAGAACACTCTTTGGATTTTTATTATGGGTTCTGTCAGAAAATGCTGATACAGGCACCACCTGTTGTGGTGTTTTGTTTTCCCCCTCTTTTTCTCTGAACTAACAGTCACAGATCTTAAATTATTTGCTCAGGGTAAAATCCTGCCCTTCAGAGAGATGCTGGGACAAGCAGAGATGGGGCAGTTGCAGGAGTGTGAGGAGTGTGTGCCTCTGATCCTGTCTCATGCATGTGCCTCCTCTGTCTCTAGTATTTTACATGTGGACAGAAGAGGTTAAAAGCAGTGACATGATGGCCTAAAAACAGATGTCTAAGTAGGGGTTTGGTGTTATGGCTGATGAGCAGTGAGATGCTGACTGTGCTTCAGTGAGTGAAGCTATCAGATGCCAGCATCACTGTCAAGCTGAGCTGCATGGCCAAGCAATGCATGGGAGTCCCATCTGCAAAAGATGCAGACTGGAAAGAAGAGAATAGAGCAGTGGGCAGCCTCTGAGCACTCTCACTGAAGCTGATGAGTTTTGTTCTTGCCTTTGGTGCCTGGAGAGCAAGATGTTCCTGAAGAGCCCTATCTGATGGGGACAGGCAGGCTGGGTGCCAAGAGGAGGGACAAACCCTGTAGCCATCTGCTAGTCCCTTTATCAAGCTAATTTAAAATCTGAGAGCTCAACTGTGTTTTCTGCCCTCAGCTTTTTGTTTTCTGAACCTAGCTGCTGTCTCCCACAGTCCTGTCCTTCTCCACAGACAATATAAAATATGCTACTTCAGTCAAACACTGTAATGGCAGTAGATTGCATCACCAGAAAGTTCATTAAGGTGCAAATTAGGTAGCAGAAATTGTCAGTTCTGATATCTCCTACTAGTCATTTGACAAAAAATGTTTATCACTGATTAAGTGCTTGTGGCAATTAAAAAAAAAAAAAAGTAATGGTAAACATGAGCTAGTCATAAACTATTTCTAAGAAATAATTGATTTGTCTTTTTGCTCCTGAATTTACAGACACTTTTCTCTGTTCATTATCTTATATCTCTGTGCAATAGCTAACACATGTCAAGAATAACAACATAATTAAGAAAAAAACAACCCAACAACAAAAATCATTAATTAATGACCACCAAAAATGAAAGAAAACTCCCATCAGTTTCTAAGGGAATCCTTTTTCCCAATTGTGTCACTGATGTGGTAGTTATTTTACTAGTGAGTATGTGTGTTTTAGTTGTACTATATTTTTTTTTCCCCTGACACACATTGACAGCAGCTTGACCACTCCAATACCCTTCTAAAGGTTCAATATATTGATGTAAGCAACTGGTTCATCTATTGCAGTTTATCTTGGTGACAAAATTTAAATAAGGAAATAGATCAAAACATGGCTAGGCACTTACACAAAAGTTTTTAACATTGAATTCTTGTTTCTTGATGCTTTTAAAATCCCACTGAGTACATGTCTGGATTATTAAACTGCAAATGATTGTACACATCTGTCTCCTTGTTTAAATTTCTGATTTCCCTCCCCCTTTCAACTCAGCCTTTCCTCTTCTAAGTGATTTTGTCTTTGAAAAGTAAATTTGAGTTCCATTCATAACTTTGACTAAAAGGTGGTCCCTGGAGTATTCTGTGTTCTGAACCATAGATAAAATCCATAGCTAAGGTAGGTCAACCTGGCTGCACTGTCCTCAGTGGTAAAGCACATTTGGAAATGTGACCTTTCAGTTGCCAGTTATTTAATGCAACTAATAAATCAAGTATAATGTAATTTCCAGCACACCAAATATAGTCCTGAGAAATCAAGCTCTGTCATTTCTCCCATATGTTCAGATAAAGTCATATCATTTCTCCCATATGTTCAGATAAAGTCACAGTGTTTTAATTTGTAAGCTTTCCTACAGGTGTTGGATAAAGCAAAAAATACCTTCTACTACAGGAGGACACGCATACAAAAGAACAATGTAGAAGTTTTAGCAGATCATTAAGACAAAAATAGCATAGATAGAGGCTACTTAATTTAAGTAGTTCCTACCTCTGATAAGATACCTTTTCTACTTCATAGTATAACTGTGATCTGTTCTCTCTATTTTTAGACACAACAGAAATATGTGTTATAATTAAACTGGATGATATGCTGTTCGCCTAAATATATCCAGATATCTGTCCAGAATAGCTCTACAATTTCCATTCATTAATTTAACTGTTATATATATCCTATTGTGGGTTTTCTCTTATTAATGTGCATTTATATGACGTGCATTTTTATCTGATTTATATTTAAAACAGTGGTACCTGGTTTAATAGGCCTCCTAGACTCATAACTTGCAATATGATACAAAATACAAGCCTTTCAAAAGTGTAACTAATGAGGCTGGATACAAGTGAGATTCAACACACTAAATATGAAAATCCCTTCTTCTCAAGGACAAAGGTTCACTGACTCACACATCATTTTTATTTTTAGTGGATTAGAAGGAGTAGGTACAAGTCCTCAACAATTAATTCTGCAACTTTGAAGAGCTAAGAAAGACTGAATGAATCAGCTAGCACAGCAGAGATTTAAAAATTAAGTGCAAATACAGAATATTCAGAGGCTTGTATTTTTAGAATAAAATTAATCTGAAGCAAATCATATTTGTCCTTTAATTCGCTAACACAATTTCAAGTTTGATTCCTAAAATGCATTTTTTCACAGACAGAGCTTAAATTTTCACAAGCTTTTAATCAAAACACACCACCACAATTCCCACATTCCAAGGTCCTGAGGACAGAGCCATGATGGAATAATTTCCTTTCAAATGCATGTTTGCAGTTAATACAAACCACCACATAACTAAACTGTGATCCTAAAAATTACTTGGGAAACTACTAAATAAACTAACTCAAAATAACATTATAAATTTCTACCATTTGACAAGGATCAGAGATGCTCCACTTACTTTCTGAAGTACTTGATGCCCTTGGATTGTCTTAGTGACTTGTATACTGGATGACTCAGTTTTGGTGAATATTAACTTCATATCCAAGAGAAAGGAGAAAAACAAGCAAGTTTTCTTCATTCTGTATTTTGAAAGAATGAAGTTTTAAAAAAACCAAACCCAATGGGAACATTTTGTTCTATTTCATGCTTTTCCACTTAGACAAGCACATCTAAATGAGGAATGTAAAATATTACAGATACCAAACCCCTAGATAAAATCCTAGCCCAACTCCCACCCAGCCTACAATGGCTGGTGTGCCTATCATAGTGTCAGCAAAGGTAAATCTGAGATAGACATCATTTCTGTCTTTAGGATGTTTCTGCTCCTATGAACTCTACAGATAAGCAGTGTAATCTAAGCTTTGATTAAAATACCTTAAATGTCATTCTAATATCTAATGAAGTCAGTTATGAAGGAGTCTAAGACTGACTGTATAAGAGCAGATATTTCCTTTCCCTCCCTTCTTTCATTCAGAGTGATGTTGTGAAATTTCAGCTGTAGTGGGAAAAGTTTGAAGGAAGAAAATATCTGTGCTGGCTTCAGGGACTTTCTCTCAGCTCCACTTGACAGATGCAGTCATATTTTCAGGCAGAGCTCAGCAACAGAGCATCTCAGTTGCATGCAGTAACATTTCCCCCAACAGCTTGTTCGTTTAGAGTGTCTCCCATGATGTGCAATGCCATCCATGCTATGTTCACTTAGTTTGCAAATGTAACAGAATTTGCAATAACATTTGCATTCATTTGCATTTCAGTATTGACATGAAAAATACTGGAACTAGTTATAGAAGAACAGATATATTTGGCCATGCACCATTTTCTGACTAAGAAATCCCACGGAGGGACTGTGGTAATTGACAGCTTCCTATAGCTACTTAAAAAATGAAGGTTCTTTGGTTTAGGCCAATTTATGGCCTTCTGCAGGCAATCAAAACTCCCATTAAATCATTAGGACCAATGAAGAGGTTTACTCATCTTTACCTCAAACCCTACAGCTCCCAGTTGTGTCCTTACACTTCCCACAAAGCATTCTGAGCAAGAGGAGCACTGTTCCTTGCTCATCAGATGCTCTGTGACAGGTGCATTAAACATCGATTCTAAAACGTGTTTCACTGCCTAGATTGGGATACTACCAGCTGGGAGAGAAACTGGCTGAGTTGTCAAGCCCATGCTGTAGTGATCAATGTGTTGTGCTCTACTTGAATGCCTGAAGCAGGTGAAGCACCTCAGGATGCTGTCCTGGGACCAGCTCTTTATTACTGAGCAGGAGGATGAGGCAGAATAAAGCCTCATGAAATCTGTAGGCAGTGAGCTGAGCCTGCAGTGATTTCTGACACCAAAGACAGTCAACTGCATCATGGGGTGTGCTAGCAAGGGATTTTCTCCTTTTCTCAGTTAGACAGCTTCTGGTGTACTCTGTCCAAGAGAGATGTCAGGATAAACTGGGCTAAATTCAGTAGAAGGCATCACAATGCTTAGGGAGCTGGAGCACTTGTCCTGAGAGGAGAGGCTGAGAGAGCTGGGCTTGTGAAGCCTGGAGCATAGATGGTCTTGGGAGAACTTGCTAGCAGCCTTACAAAACCTGGCTGGAAGTTTCTGAGAAGATTGAGCCAGGCTCTATACTGAGGAGCATGGTGAGAGGAAAAGAGATTTCATAACTCATCACTTCAGGTTTTCCAGACTTGCCTGTCCAAAGCCTTCAGAAACTTTGTCTGAACTTGATGTAGAACCTGTTTTGAGCAGGAGATTGAAGTAGAGGCACTGTGAGTTCCCTCCAACCTGAATGATTTTATGATTCTCTGATTTTATGACTGTGACTTTGTGGGTAGGTTTTTCTATGACAATTAAGCAGAAATGCTCTACAGATGAACACACCTGCTTCAACTTATTTACAACGTTAGCAATTTTTCTTGCATGAATTACTTTGCTTCCTTTCCCAATTTACGTGCCTTTCATTTAGAGTCAAACAATCTGCTTTTGTTTTTTTATTATTTTATTATTATTACAATTGTGGCAATATAAATATTATAACGTATTCCTTCCCCTCAGTGTCTTCCAGGCACTCCTTTTCCCCTCTCTTGTATCTTCAGCATTTTCAACTGCTGTGACATGATCAAGCTCATTCACTAAAATATCTGGCCTCTAAATCACAGTCTATCTTTCCATGTTCAGTGCAGCCTTCCTGTGGCATGTGTTAGAAAGCCCTGGGGGTAATGGAAACTACTATTTTTTAACATGTCTCTAAAGATTTCATTGTTCCTTGCAGACCCCTTCACAACATCCCTCCCAACTATCAGCTTGGTTTCTGTCTTAAGTACCTGCGTCTCCTTCTTATGCCTAATATTTCTTCTTTGAGGAACAAACAGTTGTCTCTGCTATGCTAAGGAGAATGACATAAAATGATGGTGATTACATTTCCCGGCTACTGTTCAGTAAGCAAATATAATCATTTATGTAAATATTTACAAATTACTTCCATGCAGCACCCAGGGATGATTTCTAAATCAATGGCAATTGCATACAATAAAGTATTAATAAAGAAATCATGTGAAGACGTTTCTTATATATATTACAAAAACTTTCACTCTGATACTGAAGATTTACTACACAATGAAAACAACTTACATAACTGAGACAAGCAGATGAAGTCCTCATACATACTGCTGCCTGGAAATTTTAATAGAGCTAGCTGATCACAGAGGCATCATCCCCAGAGCTCTTCTTTATTCTTGCTCCCCAATACCTTTGCTTTAAACTACACAGAACAACCATCACTGCAAAAGCTCTGCAGCAAAAAAGCAAGCACATCTACACAGATGTCCTGGTTTGAGTGAGAACTGAACAAATTCTGTTCAGTAATTTTACTTTTCAGCTCAGGTTTTCTAACTAAATGCACTTAGCATTTTCATTATTATTATTTTCATTTTCATTAAATTGTTCTAGTTTCCTTTTCTAATCACTCTCTCCCTTATTCCTTTTCTCTTCCCCTTTGGGGAGGGAGGGTTGTTAAAAGAGAGCATCTGTTATTGGTCTGGGGGCTGGCCTGACCCTAAAGCATGACAACAGATAAACAGAGCACAATACAGGAGTTCCCAAGATATTAGATTAGAAATCCACACAGCATAGACAGGATCAATATAGACAAATTATTATGGAGCTCCATACACACCAATTCCTCTGCCAGGACTCACAAAATAATGATTTCTCACTCAAGCTGACTTCGCTCAGAAAGTTTGATTTCCAGCTCTGGGCCCTACACCAGTGTTATGTGGCTATAAGCCAAGCCAGCCTAAATCTCTGTGTCTCTGTTGGTTAAAGATGTGCAGAGGTGGCCAAGGATGCTTCACGACACAAACTTATTTTATGCTGTGTCATGCTTCATAAATATAAATTATAAACTATGTTGACTTAATAAACAAGTATTAAAGCCACCTTTATACAAATAGTTTAAGACTTTTTGTTTGCAGTGCCCATGAGACACAGCAAACTGGAAATTCTGTGACTACAGTAGGCACACACTGTACTCCCCAAGCCCTTCAGCAGGGCTGCTGCTCAGCCAGCTGCCTACACCCTGTGTCCACACAAGGGGTTATTGCACCCTCAGGCACAAGACTTGACATTCCTTGTGGAACATCAGGAACTTTCTACTGTTTAGTCCTCAAATTTAGGTCCTTCTGGAGTAAGCTCTGCCTTTTCTCGTGTCAGTCCTCATTTAATATCAGCTGCATATTTACTGAAGGTGTATTTTGTGTGATCCTTGCTGCTGCTAATGAACAGTGTCATCCTCAGTGTTGACTCTTGGTTTTTGGGGGCTAGTGTTAAGTCACTGTTGATTTTTTCAGTAAGGTCACAAACTCAAATATGTAGAATCTTACAGGTGTATCTGTAACATAGCATGCAGCATTTAGTAGAAAAAAAAACCACCTCAAAGTTGGTTCCAAAGTGATATGTTCAAGAGTGCTAGTCACTGGCTCAACTTTGGGCTGTTTAGAAAGCAACTCTTTGGAGTTAAACTGAGTATTTCTTTGTGATTTTGCATTAAAACTGTAGAATCTATAGAAGATGTAACTGATTCTTTCTGATAAAGACAAGAGTTCAAGTCCTGTTCAATTTTCTTCTTTTTTTTTACATATTATAGCAAGAGTTTAATATTTTCTCTCCCTGTAGTATAGGTGAATTTTTCACTTTGAAGTGATAAATGGAGCTCATTAGAAGTTCCCTGTTATCTTATAATGGCTTACAGTAAATCTGTATTGTACCACAGTACATTGCTGTTCTGCCTTACAATGGAGAAATGGCATTGTTCAACTATCCCTTTGAAAATGCAGAGTGAATTTGAAGTCAGAAAGCAAGGAAAAATTCTGAAGGCACGCCTGGGAAAATCTTATAGCTACTACTTTAGAAAGGTGTTTGATATCCATTGGCAGCAACAACAACTCAAATAATTTGTCAGTCTTTATGGCTAAATCCTTGCTGAATTTGTGGTCTAGGTAGCATTACAAGAGTTTTTTTCTCTGCTTTCTGAATGCTTTCATGTCTGTCACCATTCATAAGCCTTAGGAAATACAAATTTTCATTCATTCTGTGTTTTTTTTTTTTTAATCACTGCATCACAAGAGAAAACTGTATATTTATATGTATTTACAGATTTGTTGACTTTATTCTACAGATATTAAATATAAAAACATTTTAAATACCTTTTTCTTTTCTTCCTCTTTCAAATGAGATATTAATGTGGAAAAAAAACCCTATTCTATTGATGCCAGAAAATCCAAAAAGAAGCTCAGAAAGGAGAAATAAAAAAAAAAGAAGACAAAGTTTATTGGAAAGCAGTAAGACCATATTAAAAATTAGCTTATACAACAGCAATAAAAATTATCTCTTTTCTAAAAATGCAGTAAAATTTATCATAAATGTAAAAGAATTCATAGACATTTTTATAGGTAGCTGTGCAAATGGGAAAGCTAAAAAGTCACCTTCAAACCTGCATAAAAAGATAGCTGGCATCAAAACTCAGTGTGTTAACTATGAGTCATGTGCAGAGATCATTCTGGATCAACTATCAGCAAAAATGACAATCTGAAATGTTGCTATACACCAGTGTAAATGAAATTGTCTTGTTTTAATCTGCATTTCTTAGCATATGAATGCATCATGCTTATATGTTCCTAATTTGTTTGCCAAAACCAAGAATTGGCAAACCTAAAGCTTGCCAAAACCAAGAATTTTTAAGGATTCTAAATGGCTAGCAAATAAAAGTGATAAT
>JANHGL010018242.1:58263-80240 GCA_024611195.1 Ceyx melanurus
AGAATTGGCAAACCTAAAGCTTGCCAAAACCAAGAATTTTTAAGGATTCTAAATGGCTAGCAAATAAAAGTGATAATTTGGATTAATAGAGTGCAAGGAATCTATATTTCAAGTAGACATGCTGAAATGAATTCAGTAGTGGCTGAAAATGGAGCATTTATAGAATAAAATAAATGAAATTAAGGGAATATGCCAGATGCGTAGCACTTTTTGTGGTTTGTTTTTGTTTTTTTTCCTGTTTTTACTGAAGATTAGGAACTAGGTAAAGAATACAGGTATTTACTTTTGTTTACAAAGACATTAAGATGACATCTTGGACTTTTCCAGAGTAAATATACTGCTCTTAATTACTTCAAAAGACTAGAAGAACACATAGATTACAAAGTAACATACTTTGAAAGATGATATTAATGGTGATACAGGATACTGTATGTCTAAATAATTTAAATTATTGTGATATTAACTATGGAAATTCTTTGTTAAAAGAATTTCAAAAGAATCTGGATAGTGAATGCTCTCAAAATAATCACAGAATCACATAATGTTTGGTTTTTTTCTGAAATTTTCCATTGTATGCTAACATATTCCAAGACTTCTTCAAGAGGAGTCAAATATGACAAGGAAAGACAAGGAAAAGAATAATATATATAAATAAAATTTGCATCTATTTTGTGTCTAAAGCTGTCCTGTTTTGGACAGAGATTATCTTAGATTTTAACAATGCAAGACCAGAGGTTCCCAGGTAAGGGAGAGGAAAAACTTTTCCTTTTAAAGGGGACTCCCTACCCCTTGACAAAAGCTTTGCCTGAATTCCATGCCCATAGAGAAAATGTTCTGCTGATCTGGACCCCAAGTATCTAATTTTAGAGATCTGAAGCTGATGAATATCTGCTCCAACAAAATTGTTTTATGACTCACAGCTCAGAAAAGGCTTTTCATACTTTACAACCTCATCAGACAATATCCATGCTTGGTGATAATTTACTGTATGCACCCTGTTGCAGAATGCTTTGGATGCCTTAGCCCATGCTGCTGAAGACCTCCCACGTGCAGGTGCTCAGCCTGCCTTCCCCCAGCAGTGGGTAGGATGTCCCCCCAGCCCCTTAGGCAAGGTCTCCCAGCACCCTGGGGTAGGATTTTCCCCTCCATGATCTCAAGGTCTTCCTCTCAGACTGGTCTCAGGTCTTTTCCCCTTACAAAGCCAGTAATGTGGCATGGTGGGTTTTCAAAGGAAGGAGGTCTGGCAAGCAGGAGAAATACAGTTTTTACCCTTTTACCCCTTGGGTGGCATTTTGGGGGTTACTAGGGATCCAATAATACACAGAATGTAGCAGTAAGCAAGGAAGCAGAATCAACCCCAGCCAGCATGTGCCCATCAGAGATAAGACCATTGTAAGGGGGAATCACTAACAGAAGTTTGACCAAGTCCTTTCTGCAGAAGAGTACTGGGAGGGAAGACCTGGGGTAGCTGCTTACCTGGGAACACGAAGAACTTCTCTTCCTGCTGGACGAAGAAGAAAATTCTCCCTTTCTCCTTTTGTTATATTTTTTTTTCCAAAGTAACTTTCACTTAGTCTTGATATGTGCCAAGAATTATGAGCTCCACTTGTAAATTTTTGTGCAATAATGTAGAATCATAGAATTTTTAGGGCTGGAAGGGACCTCCAAAGGTCATCTAGTGCAGCCCCCCTAGACACCTTCAACTAGCCCAGGCTGCTCAGAGCCTTGGCCAACCTCACCTGGAATAGCTCCAGAGATGGGGTCTCAACCACCTCCCTGGGGAGCCTATTCTGATGTCTCTTTCTGAAACTTGCTAGTCGATTCCTGCATCCACTTCTCTTTCCTTGCCTTGCCTTTTAAATACATTTGGTGCATCCTGAAATCCACGTAGCCTAAATTAAGCAGGTAATAGTTGCCACCTGCACCTTCATATTGCCCTGGCTTCGGTTGGGGTTATTTATCAGCAGCTGCTGGCCCAAGCAGGTGGGAGTGGCCACAAGTGGGAGGGGCCACAACTGGGATAAACAACTGAGCCAGCCAATGGGATGGCTGATACCATAGTGAGTCACACCTATATAAGGGGAGGGCTGGGGAGATGCCTAATTTTAGCTTGCTTCAGGGTATGGGCTCAGTGTACCTGGAGCAGGGAAAGGTGGTGGGTGTCTTGGGCACAGGTAAAGCTTTCCTTACTTCTGCTACTAACTTTGTCTCTTGTTTCATTAGTACTGTTGTTTTCTTCTGTTGTTGTGTCCTTATCTCAACCCCCAGGGCCTCACCTTTTTCTTCTTCCTTCTATTTCTCCTTCCTGTCCCATGGTGGGGAGGGAAGCAGTGGGTGAGGGGCTGTGTGGTGTTTAGCTGCCAGGAGAATCATAGAATTTTTAGGGCTGGAAGGGAGCTCCAAAGGTCATCTAGTGCAGCCCCCCTGCAGGGAGCAGGGACACCCTCAACTAGCCCAGGCTGCTCAGAGCCTTGGCCAACCTCACCTGGAATAGCTCCAGAGATGGGGCCTCAACCACCTCCCTGGGGAGCCTGTGCCACTGAGCCACCACCCTCAAGGTAAAGAACTTCTTGATATCCACCCTAAATCTACTCTTCTCTAACTTAAACCCATAATAAAAAAAATATTCTGGGATGAATTTCATCAGGTCCCATGGACTTGATGTTCAGGTTCCTCAGGTGGTCACGAACCTGATATTCACTTACAGTGGGGGGGACTTCACTGGTGTGAAAGGCAATTTAGGAGATCAAACTTTAGTCAATAAATGAATGGCCTAGAGCTATCCAAGTAATCAATTTTAAAACAAGATTTTTTTTTCTCTTTTGAACAGTACTTAAAAGAATGCAGAGAACATACTTAGGAGAATAATGGCAGAGAGGTGAAATAAAGACATTTGATTCAGGACAGGAGAGGAAAGGTAAATCCAGGCTGTAGTTAGCATTAACTAACTAATCCAGCACTCTTCCTATTGTGCTTATCACCAATATTAAAGGTTTTGATATTATTTAAAAAAGAAAAAGGTGATGCTGCAGAGAGAAGAGAGATGTTTAACATATGTATGTCTTTTATTTTGTTATTTTCTGCATGATGAATCTTATTTTGCCAACAAGAATTGGGATGTATGCAAGAATAAGAATACTGGTTGGCCTATGATATAGATCAGGAATAAAGAGTAGATCTGATATTGTTAGAGGCAGGAAAGCAGTTTGGGTGTGAAAAGAGAGGAAACAGCCAGATTTCCATGTCTTCAACAGTCCCATATACATAAGTGAATTGGAAGACATTGAAGGATTATATTTCACATGTTTAATAAACTTTCAGGTTGCATCACAAATTCTTATTAACATTTTATGTCTCAGTAATACTTTTCAAAGTATTAAGCCCTTCGCTCCTTCAACATTTACTGAAAATCTAATTCCTCCCTGCTGTTAAAACTGAAGAAAATGCATTTCTTTCCCCTTCTAAAAACAACAAAAAATATAATTTGTAACATTTCTAATGAAACAAGACTGTTGTAATTTTTTATAAACACAGTGATGTAAAATAGACCTACTGCTAGATGAGAGTGGGTTAGCAGCCTCCAAAGTGTTTCCAGAGCCTGCAGGAGAAGAAATACTTTTTAGACACATAATTAATTATTATTCATTTTGTTAAAAAAAAAAAATTCAGTCTTGCCTATTAGGTTTTTGTAGTGACAGGCTAATTAAAAACGAATACTTAAGTTTCTACCTATTTAAGATGCAGCAGAAATTAACTTCTGCTGCAAACAGTTTTCACAGGAGGTGTCTCAGCTGTTAAATGTCACGGAGTCTTTATTTTAACAGAGAAACCTCAGGTTGAAAGATAAAGAAGATTTCATAAAGTGACCACAAACCCCACATTTGTTTCAGGAAAATAAAACATTAAGTGTGTTCTAGCATTTCCATGCATTTAGAAACTGCTTTGACTTGGGATCACCTTTTAATATGGGGCTCCCCTGATTGTTCGTTGTAAATTGCTTTTTCCACATTTATCTGATATGTGGACTAGCAACATAAAGCAAAGTACATCACAGCTTGCAAGATTAAGGTGACAGAAAGCAACAACTGTGAATTAAGCAAACTGACAGATCAGATTTATTGAAAGGGGAATGTCTCATTACATCATTGAAATCACAAAGGTTGCATACGTACATAAATGTGTATATATATATATATATGTTGTGATTCTAATATTGTAATACAAATTTGTCAGCAGAGTAGATGTTAAACCATCTCTGGAAAACATCATAGCATCTTTTATAAGCATGATTGATGAAAACCTTAAAGTGATGTGTCATAGAATCAATCATAGAATTACAGAATTGTAGTAAGGTTTGGGTTGAAAGGGACTTAAAAAATAATCTAAGTTCCATTTCATCTTGCTATGGGTAGGGCCACCTTCCACTAGCCCAGGTTGCTCAGAGCCCCATCCAACCTGGCCTTGAACACTTGCAGGGATGGGGCATCCTTAGTTTCTCTGGGCAACCTGTTACAGTGTCTTGCCAACTTCACAGTAAAAAAAATCTTCCTAATAACTAATCTAAATCTACCCTCTTTCAATTTAAAACCATTACTCCTCATCCTATCACTTGAAGTAATTTAAATACTGGAAGGTTGTAACATTTCTCACTTTTCTTAAGCCAGATTACTTATGATTTTGTTTTTATGTGGTGTGCCTTCAAATGCAAGAATACAAGAGCCATGGCTGCTGTAGGAAGATTTCTGTATCTATGGAGAGAGGGACATACCTTATATAAGGTGCTTAAATTTGGTCATCCCTTTGTTGCCAGGCTTCTTTCACTGAAGGTATATATAATAGTGGATTTATGTTTAACACAAAAAACACTGACATGAGAGTTTGCAGTAATCCAAGAACAAGTGTAAAAATACCACCAGAGAAAAAGGCAAGATCACTTATACTCACTTGCATATTGCTGTGGTACTTAACTAAACAGGCAAGTTCCCTTATTTTAAAAATGTTATACATACCAAATAAAAGCCAAATATCACTAGCTGAGAGACAGGTCAAAGAAAACAGCATGGCTTTACCCAGCAACAGCCCAAGGGCAGACTCCTACAGTGTGAGGACTTCTTCTTGTTCTATGAGAAATCACTTCATTTAATGAGTTTATTTGAATAATATGTCAGAGGGTTATAATGGGGAAAATTCATTCAGAAACAGTAAAAATAGGTCAGAGCTGATTATATATAGCATCATTCTAAAATATAACAATTATTTAAATTCCTTCTGGTAAGACTTGTGTAACTGTCATTGTCACTTTGCCATATTTCGTATATTTTATTTGAAATGAAGATTCACCTTTGAATTTATAGGATAGAAGTAAGCAGTAGCAATTTTTTAGAGATAAGGTCAGCAGCTTTCTAGCCATCAGCAGCTTGACTATCTTACCACCAACTCTGCCTCCAAATTTTTGGGGTGCTCAACTATCTACCCTCTTGGTATTCAGAGACCATTTGTGGCAAATCAGGATCCTTAATATAAGTTGTGACGTGGCAGAGTTAAAAAAACTAAGGATATTACTAGAGCTGGAAAATCATCTAAAGTGGAGACCTTTAAATTAATGATGGCAGAATAATCCTGCAAATTTGTTCACAAAATGGAAAATGGTAAAAAATAAAATACAAATGCTAACGTTTTGCTTTTGTCAAGGGAGTTAGTGTACTTCAAATACTTCTGGGTGACATCTTATTTACTTGCCATCTTAGTGAAAAATGTCAAACTCCCTGAAGCATTTTTGAATACATAAACTTTGAACTGTAACTCCAATTCTCACCATTCACACAAAGGATCTGGGGATTTTAATGACCCAAGTGAATCAGTACCTTTGATTTATAGCTTACCTAGTGGGACATTAACCTCAGAACATGTTTGTTTACCTTTACTGTTATTTGGCTATACAGAGAGAGGCAGTGTCCATTATTCTTCATTTTTAGAAGCTGAAAAACCAAAAGGAAATACAAGCCTCTGATTTCAGTCACGTCAACAATTATTGAAGATGTGAAAACTTAGCACTTGTAATGTAGATTGCTCACCCAAGCTGAACGACAGATAAATACTCAGAAGAAATAATGGAAAGCTGCAGTTCATTTGGAGCATTGGCTTCATTCTCTCTTGCCACGTTCATGGAATTGATCCAATATTAAAATTTATTGTCTTCTTCCAAAGATAATGTTCATCCTTTCCCTTGTGGTCAAATCTCTTTCAGCAATCAGAGCAGCAAAGTGATAATTAATTACAATTAATATAGTAACCCCAAGAAACCATGAGTGGAAACAAAGGATAAACACTCTACAGTTTTGTGATAAAAGGCAGAGAAAGAGCATGCAGGGCATGTGTCTGATAAGAAAGCAGGTGCATGAAACTCCTAAGAAAGAGAATGAGAAAATTATAATCCTGAGGGAGCACTGGCTGTCTAAGCCTCTGCAAGCGCTGTACAAGCAGCTTGATAATGTTGCCCTGCAAAGACAGAATGTCTAAAATCAGAGGTCTTACACTGTACTGTGTAATATAAAGTGCAAACACCACCCTGAGGTAATGGTCAGCACACACACCTTTGGCTTTTTACTGGTCTTTCAGCATCAGCTCAGTGCTGTGGTTTGGACTTGTGAAGTGTTTGCCTCTGAGTTAACCCTGGGTGAACAAGGTCTGATTGGAAGTTGGTTGTCTATGCAAAGACTGGGGATTCCCATTTACACAGGCATCTGTACCTATGAGATAGGTAATCCAGAAGCCCATCACAACAAATCTATATTGCTGTGTCAAGTATCAGGATATCTGGATTTTTTTTTTCACTCTATTGTGTTGCCTTTCTGATGCAAACAGAAGTGTGATCAACTGCAATCATGCACATGTTGATAAAGAGACAAAGCTTTCCTGGAGGGTGGAGTTTGTGCCCCTGCAATTAGTCTTCAGCTGCCATTTGTATCCTAGCAAAACTGGTTTGCTCCCTTGGGAGTAGGCAGACATCCATTATTAGCTCAGCAGAGGTGTACTATTCCAGTGCCATGTAGCACACCACATAAAATAAAGGTGACCTTCCAACCTGGGAAGTCCAATTGTCAGTTCATCTTCAATTTCAGTCTCAAAGGATGTGAACATGTGACTGACAGACTTCTGAGGGGAAAGAAGTACACCAAGTTCATTTGCAGCTTCTGAGTCAGGATGGAAATAATAATATTGAGAATGGTAATTCCTCATTAGCTTTCCACCAAAAGCCATACAGAAGATTTAAAAAATTTATGATACTGGTAGCTTAGCTTTGTCATTGTCAGTGCTCTTAGATTACTATAAATGTACAAAACTTTCATTATGTATGCTGAAATGCCAAAAGCAATTGTCATGAATAATCATGGTTTTAATGCAGTTTTAATGTTTCATTGAAATGATCTAATATAGTGGGGCATGTCAGAAAAATAATACAATAACTGCTAAATATTATAAAAACTATCTCTTTAATTCAAGCACTTAATTTTGCTTTTATGCATCTCAGTCATGAGTGGAATATAATTGTCATTTAATTTTAGTACACTGTTAATTTGAAGTGCTTCAATTTACCCCTTACCTTCCCTTGAATACAGCTCAGTATTTATCTTAGTTTCTTAGTTAAATATTTACAGGAACATGAATACATCCACTGGAAAAGAAAAAAAATTGGAAAGTTGAAAGATTGTTTCTTAAAACACATGAATAGCACAGGATCTATGGCTCTAGTAGAAATATTTTCTTAAATAAATGAAATATTTTTCTTATGGTTTTGGAAAAAGTGTCAAAAGTGGTTTTGTCACCTCAAGCCAGCTGGTTTTCTGAACCCTGCAGCATACAGTGCTGAGAGTAGCAAGTGACTGCAGACTAAAGCACCTGCTGTGATGAGTCACTACTGACAGCATTCTGCATTTTGCAATGCAGCAGAGAAAGTTTGTTCAATATTATAGCTCCAGCAAAGTTCAAAGTATCATTTACTTATTAAGAGGAAATTTAGATTGGATCTCAGGAAGAAGTTCTTTCCCTTGAGGGTGGTGGCTCAGTGGCACAGGCTCCCCAGGGAGGTGGTTGAGGCCCCATCCCTGGAGCTATTCCAGGTGAGGTTGGCCAAGGCTCTGATTTGTATTAGCTGTTAAAGTCTAGATTATGATTGTGATATTGATAACAGTGAGCTAAGTATTAAGATTTGACCCAGTCTGCAGAAGGTCCAGGTGATTAAGAAGGAAAAACTAAGCTATGCTATAAAATCCAGTGGACCAGTTAAAACAACAGCTGAATTAAACTGAGTGGGAGGAAACCAAAGTTCTCCAGAGCAAGATATACAGAATACTGAGACAAATGGGCTTCCAAAAAAAGAGAAAAATACCTACACTCTCATATCATTAAAAAGTGAGAGAGGCTCTAGATATATATGAATATTTATCTTGAAACAGACAGGTAAGTGCTAGGCCTGTGGGAAGCAATGGGGTAAAATTAATTTCTTTCCAGTTTGTAATTGCATTTGCTGCAGTATATAATGCTGGAGGTAATATTAATCTGCTCACCAAGACTACAGAAATGAAGATGAGACTTCTTCATGCTTACTTATAGTAATCTTTAATTTTATACCTATTCACTTGTTCATGTTAATTCATTTGGACTACATTATGACACCTTTAATAATAGAATTAAATCTTTACTCCATTTACCAGGTGAGGGCCTAATATTGCTCATCATTTGCTCACAGCTTGGATAGAAGGAGTCACTCAATAGGCTCTTATCTTGTCAATGCATTATGCATTCTTATTTTAGTGGCACTCAAAGGTCCCATTAAAGTTTCAGACATTTAGCACACTGGATAGATTTTTCATGGATTTATCATGTAGTTTAAAAAGTCCAAATTCATTGAATTAGAGAGAAGTTTCCCAAGAGCACTTTAGATAATCTTCATCCATCAATTACATAAACACAGGCTAGTTTATCGATTGCAGGTATTTTTAATACACCCTTGTCAAGTTTTTAATATATTATATATTCATCATATATATACTTTTTAAATGTGACTAAATACTTCTAGATTATTTTTAAATTTGAGATCACATCAAAGAAAATAGGATTTATAAAACCAAGATTATTTCCATTGTCCTGAGGGTAGGAACACACAATTATTTAATCATATGACACACAACCTAAAAAGTTTCTTCCCATTGGCTAAGCCTTCATAAGAAAATTCTCCACAGTTGATCAACTTTGATTTGAGGCAGCTGAAAGAATTCACTTCCTGAGTCAAAACCATTATTCAGCCTTAGAAAAGAAGGCCTTGAGCCTACTGAGGAATTCCATCAATGAAAGCAGGATTGAAGGTTATGTAGATTTGCAGTATTGAATAGTTAGCATTCCTAGAGCTTTCAAAATTTTAAGAACACTTTAGTTTTGAAGATTGAAAAGCTCATAATAATCTGAAGTGGTCTCATAATTGGTCTCAATCTATACCGCATATCTCCAAATTCTTATTATGGCTAAATTTCAGCTGCTCATTTGTTATTTTCATTTTGGTTTAGAAAAGTGTTGCACTACCTTTTTTTACCAAGGCTTAAAACCTCATTTTAAAGTCTCCATCCCCAGAGATATTCTAAAGCTGTCTGGACATGGTGCTGGGCAACTGGCTTTAGATGGTTCTCTTCCTATGCACTGGGAGAAAATAGTGATTTCTATGCAATAGGAATGGAAAAAAGGAAAGCTTTTTTTCTGTATTATTTATTCAGTACCTGCAATTGCTTTACAGAATCCGACAGTATAGAGGTTTTTTATGTATGTTAACAGCTCTTCAATAAACCTCAATTTTATTATTTTTACAGCACTGTAAATCAGAACAAAGTTTTAATGGACAGTAGGTTCACAAGCACTACCAATGCATGTTCTTCCATCTTCTGCCAGCTTTAAGGACCAGTGTGGAGACATTTGTAGCTGCCTTTGGTGTTAATGCATTTAGCAGAAGGAGAGCATGGTGGATTAATTTCCTTTTCACATTCATTGATGTCTGCAAAATGAATACACACTGATCAGTTATCACTACCAGTTAGACAGGGATTCTTACCTTCTCATACACACCTTCTACAAATATTCATAAATGAAAGGTAAACTTTCAGTGACATATACATACAGCCAAAGATCCTCATTGTTACTATTTAAAACACAAAATTGTGGTGGGGTTTTTTGTGTGTCGTTTTGGTTTTTTGTTTGTTTGCTGTTTTGCTGTGATTTTTTCTTTAATATTCATTTGCTTGTTTTTAATCAGGAAAGGATGGAAAAAAAATTGTTTTGTTACTCTATTGCAAGCCCATATATGGGAAACTAGCTGAATATTCAGTGTCTTGTCTTTTTGGTTGGATTCCTTTCCTTCCATATCAAAATGTTGGATCTGCTTCTTCAGGCTCAGTATCTTTGACTGGTTTTAGAAACTGGCCCTTCAGGAATGATTTACTGACTTTAGTTTGGCATCATCCCTCAGACAACTTAGGTAATTCCAGCATTGGAAAGACAAGCCTGATCTTCTCTTAAATTTTAATACAAAGAAATAGCTGTGTCCATAGAGAGCCATTTCAGCTTTTGTAGTTCCATGGTCATGCTGTTTGTTAACTATCTAGCTCTTTTTGCCATCACTAAATAGTGAATATTAGACTTTACTAGCTTATCCTACTACTCAAAGAGAGCAGGACTTTATTACAGCAGAGTTATCTATAAGAGAACACTTAATATAAATAAAGGTAGTATAGTCTAGCACTAAATGACTTCCTGAATCAATAGAAATTATATCTGTCGAGACCAAAGTTAGTAAGCAGGAATTAACAGCTCTCAGATTCCCACACTTTTGCCAGCAGACCACTCTGCCTTTTCCAGAGCAGCATATAATTCAGAAAACATCTGCAGTAATTCTAAGCTCTATCCTCCTCATTCTATTGCTTCACTTAGTCCTAATTGGCTGAGCATTTAAAAGAATGGGAACACTTTGCAGAGACATGGGTGGAACAAAGAGCTTTATACTGTAAACCTCAAGTAGCATCTGCATAAGTGGCTTTGGATGGTTTTCTTTTAATAAAGGCATTGCTTATTTAATATATGCAGCAGCTTGTTTTCCTATAGCAGATATACAGTCTTTTGTTTACATTACTGAACATATTAAAAGAAACTAGGACAAGGAATGATTCATTTATATAACTTATTTATTCAGTTTGCTGCCAGAACATAAATCTATTGAAAATATTTTATCATCATTCATTTAACAGCTTTATTTCTTTATATGGTATTTATGTGGGTGGAATGCAGTGGATAAATAGGATTTGAATAGAGAAAAGGGCTGCAAATTTCATTTGGCTTTTTCCATACCAGGTATACAATTAGAATGAATAGCTTTCTATTCTGCTGTCACATAAATACTGATAAGCAGACTTTATTGTGGATCAGCTGCAGCACTTGCATTCAAATTAATTTATCACCATCCGTAATATATTCCTAAATAAGTTTTTTTCAGGTTTCATTTTCCGTCATGTTCTTGTGAAGCTGAGCAGTTTGAGTATGTGTAAATATATAAATACAAATATATATATACACACCTCTATAAACACACACATTTGAAATATGAACTGAGATAATTCATCCTTCAAAGCTGTGAAAAACGAGTCTTGTAATGAAATATTTGCCATATTTTCTATTCTAGTCAACAGTAAAAATAAATAAAAAAAGATAAAAGAACATTTAAAACAACAGAAAAGAATTCCCTTGAAAATGTGAGTTAAATGTCAAAAAGTATATATTTTTACAGATTTTTCTGCTGATCTACTTTTGTACCTGTAGAAGTAAATCTCTTCTGACAAATTTTTTCCACAGCTGTTTGGAGGAGGGAGGTAGGAACTGTAGTGTTAATTTATGTGATTAATTTCACTACTTTCTTCCTACTGGTTGCTGAATTCCTACTGAATTTCTATTTAATTAGGTAATTTTTACTGACATTTTCCTATCATCAGTTTGATTGCTGAAGCAGGATGGGTAGAGACTGAGATAGCAATTCTGGAGCAAGGAATGTTTCTCATTATCATGTTATTGTACCTATAAACCTAAAAGGCTGATGATAAGGGAGCACAGGAGGGAGGGAATTCACTTCTGATGAGCTGTGCTGGACTTTAGCCTTTAGATAATTCAGAAACAACCAAAAAAAAACCCAGATACCTATACAAATGGGAGCCTCAAAGTTCCATCCATCACTTCTGCAGGTTAATTGCTCTTCTCCTTGTAACTGAAATCCATATTGACATGAATAAGTGACTGTGGATTTTCCAAATTCTGAACAGTATACAAAATCACCATTTTCTACACTCTTTGGTCTTCCACATATTTCATCTACAAATAAAAAGACTATATTACAAGCTTTAAAAATTACTACCTTATCCTCTCAAATGGACATTGTTCTCCATTACTGATATAAATTAACTACAGTGAAATTATTCACGTGGAAACCATAGCTACTCTATCTCATCAGAAAAGATTGGTAATCTCTAAATTACCTTCCTGATAGAACTCTTGCCAAGCTTCTAAATCCATGCCAGGTATATTGTCACAATGCTTAAAATCCTGTGGAAACTTTCCAAGTTGAAAGGCATCTGCTGGCACTTGGGAAATTCCTGTATTGTCACAGATCACACGGGACAATGAGTGTTTTTGGAGTTCATGCCTTTGAGCTTCTGTGAAAACACCATCATTTTCCCACCAAAATCTGGAAAGATTGACAGAAACATTTTGAAAACATCAAATACAAACAACTGTTTTTTTTCTTACTTTCACAGTGCCCCATCTAAAAGACTGAGAAAAATAACTAATTCAAAATGTAGGTGGATACAAAAATAATAAATGTAGACACTGTGCTATGCAGATTTACAGGCTATTGTGATTCTGATGTACTGGTCAGCTCAGATTAAGTGATAAAATCAGCTGGTTGAAGCTATTAATTACATTTGAAGAATTGTTTTTCATTGATGACACAAATGAAAAAAATAATTTACAATCTTGAGATGAAAAACTGGAATGGATATGTTTGAACTTGATGCTTAACTTTGTGCACAGCATCATTCACTATGCACTCATAACTTGTTTTAAACATAATTTACAGAAGAATTACAGGAGTAGACATAATAGATTTCCTCATACCATAGCTTTTGGATTCTGCTTGGTATTACTGAAGGGTTGCTATGAAAACAGGTATTGCTGAATGCTCCTTTGTTTAATATGGAGTTCTTCATTTGCTGCTAAAGCTGTAGATATGCAGATTAATTACAGGAGAAAATGGTAAGACAGTAATTGTGCTTTTGATTGCACAAAAAGGTAAGTTAAGAGGATTGGTTGCAACAGAGAGGAGCTGCTTTTTCCAGTTTGTCAGATCAGGACTGCAGTGCCAGAACAGACAAGCAGTTGGTGCTACAAAGGTGTGTATGTTTAATGATATATAAAATCTATGTGTGCATACACATATACATGTATGTTTAAAAATAAAAATAAAATGGAAGGAAATACTGAGAAAAAAAAAAGAAAAAAACCCAAACATTTTGTACATAAAGGCATACCATGAATCACAAAAAACAACATTTCTGGGGAGTCAGTATATCTGCACTAGTACATTACTTACATTGAGGGCTAAACTGCTAAGAAGTGGTATTCAGCCCAGTTTAAGGTTAAGACAATTGCCATGTTTAGTACATTTGAAAGAGAAATCCCTTCATGTTTTGTCAGATTACTGACAAAAGGTTTTAAGGCTATCAGAATGGAGTCCAGCCCATCAAAAACTCCACTTAGTTGTGATTTCTGAACTTAAAGGAGTAGGGCAGAAGAGATGTTTTGAAACCTCTACATACATGTCAATTAGGGTATCTAGCATATGATGTTAATGGTACAGATATAGATAATAGATAATAGTGTGATAAGGCACTTCAATTAATGTTAGACTTTTCCATTTTAATATTTACAACTATAACGTTACTTCTCTTACTACTTCCTTCAATATTAAGGACAGACTACTGTTTCACATTTAAGGTAGCTGACACAAACTTTGTGGAAGAAACTTGTGGAATTCTTTCATTACTAGAACTCTCCCTCATCTTGGAGTGAACATTAAATTATGCTTGCTTAATTAATGCTAGTAGTATCATAAGACACTGAATAATAAGTAGTATTGTAAGGCACTGAATAATGGAAAGAAGGATAGAAGGACCTTGCTAGATTAAACTTCCCCAGATAGGGTCAAGCATGCCTGTGCAATTCAGAGGACTTTCAACCATGTTTTTAAAACAGCTGAGTGAAATGTTTGTTGTCTGTACAGTTTATGCTAATAAGATACCACCTTTATGATTAGCACCGCTTTTTCCTGTGAGCTAATTAATTAACATTTTTTAAAGTTCAGATTTAAATTCTGCCTCGGATGCTTATTTACATAATGGTTTCTTTCCACAACAGTGACTTATGAGAGGAGCTTAAAGGTGAGTGCAAGGACCAGATGTACTTAAAACATCACTGCTAGCATGGTGTGAGCAGCTTAAAATTAGTCTTCTCATGAGATTCAAAGTTACTGCCACAAGTACATGACAGAAATGAAAGTTAGTTTCATAATTGCTTCAGGAGCAGAAGCAAGATAAAAAAAAAATGTATCTTGCACCCCTTTGTGACCTGAAGCTGCTTTCCTGGTGTGTAGGAATGTACTGGCATAAGATCCAAGTGGCAGCTGTGCAGGGTTGGTTGAAGGGACATCCTATGCTGTGTCCAGTGAGGCAAAACTGGGAGCACTCTGAGGTCCCAGTTCACATAAGACCAGGTACGTTATTTTTATTATCCCCTCCAGCAAGCCTATATTACATCTCTTTGCCTAGCCTTTCTGACTTTGCTGTGGTTGCTATGGAAAATCTTGAGGTTCTTTAGGTTCCTGAGCCTAGTGCAGCCCTCAGGAATCAGATAGATAAAGATTACACAGTATTACATCCATCCACACACAAGTTTGATGCCCCTGCCACAGTTAGTTGCTGATGCCAACTTGCATTTCCACCAGGAGTGCAAAGTTGGACATCTTACCACATAGAAACAATATTCATGTTATCTGTAATTGACTATATGCAGCCCAAAGAAGAATAAGCAAAAACTCACCCAACAAAACGAAAGGAGCTAAACTAAAAACACAGAAGTGGCAGAGAATAAATGAATGCACTCACCTGTCACCATCCCTTAATGCTTTCATTTGCCTTCCAATGATGCATGCAAACAGGGGACCAGTTCTAGCACCTGGAAGAAAGTCTTCTACCAGACCACCAAGCCAAACATCAATATTGCTAGGATGATGGTACAATTCCATTATTTTTTCAGTGACATTGTGACTGGTTATTACTGTATTCAGGTCAGTCTGAGTTTCCAATTTTGGTAAGCCACAGAATTCTCGCCAGTCATTATACCCTGTAAATATTACATTAAAAGGAAGATGAGGCTTTACTATTAAGAATGAGATAGGAAATGAAGAAATTTATAAGCACTGGATTCTGACAACTTCAATTATATTCACAGTTGTGTCTAAAATGAGCCTATTATTATTGGTTAAATTAATCAGGGAAAACTACAGGATATGCATTTGCTACATCATTTTCATGAAGGAAAACAAAGATTTAAAACAATTCTCCTATATTTAAGCAGTGAAAACATGATCACAGAATCATGGAATGGGAATAATTAAAATACATAACAGGAGCATGCACTGTGTCTGGAGATTTCCAGACTAGGAATACAGGAGTTAGATGAAGAGTGGGCAAGAAGTAATCCAAATGAAGTTAGTAACAAAAGCACTTTACTAAGGAGAGAGTCCTAGGGCACATATACAGCTCTCTGGAAAATAGCTTTCTTCTGCATTCCTTTATATCATTGATATTAAACTCCTGCACCTCCCAGCAAAATTTTGACTTCTGGTCTTGGAGATTAAATGTCCATTTTCTTCTGTAGGCAGAAAACCCACTTTTCTGGAGTTGGTTCTAGGATGAATCAGCCTAAAGTACCTACACTGATAACACACTGATCTATGCACTAGTACTGGCCTGATAGCTTCCAGATAGAACATATTATTTTAATTTCAAATGCTGTGAAATATTTTGTTTCCATTGAAGTTAGAGTTATTAGGAACTTATAAGAAACAAGTTACTTTTCTGATTGTCAAACCTAATATTTAAAATTTTACTATTACATCCCAAATATAAGCAGTTATGGTTGCATTACCAGTTGGAAAAAAAGCAACAAAACAAGTAAAATCAATAGACCTGGGAGTCCATGATCACGGCCACGCTGTAAATTTAGTGATGCTAAATCAAGTGAACCATTGTTGGACAACACAAACAATTTTTCTGTTAACTCCTCATTCAGCAGCTGATCTTGCACCTGCAGTTTTGCTGAATGTGCAAGAAGACCCCTTATTAAAGGATCCAAGCCTCCTTTAAACACAAAAATAACATAAAGTTACAGCATATATATATACACCATTATAACTTCGTTAGGAAATACTAATGTGTTCATGTTGCTATGTTTTTTAAACATTGGCCACATAGGCTTTTACAGTCAAACACATGGAAAAATCTCTCCTAGTTGAAATAGAAATAATAGTGCTATGAAAAGGCTGCATTTTCTTTAGGTGTTATAAAATTTGCAACCTGCTAATACATTAATCCACAAAAAAAACCCCTACAAAATATGCTTATCGATTTTCATTTATCAGTCTATTGTCAATCTGCTAGATGTGTTTAATCTGGATAGTAACTTTTGTCTGATTCAGACAACAATTTAACTCAGAAATATCAACTTAAACCAGTGATGAATTTAAATAGGTGTTCCTATTCCAAACTTAAGTGATTTTGAATAAAGATACAATATTCTGGAAAAAACAACACCACAATTTAAATAAAACCATACCTTCTTTGATAAGTCGCCAAGGACTAAAGAAAACTTCATGCAAATGAAGATTTGGGAGTTCTGGATCATCTGAATACTGCACATTTAATCGCCTTACTATTGGTTGGATTGTTGCATGACCAAAACGAAAAGCAGCTGTTGAAAATACATTAGAAATTGTAGGATTCACTGTAGGATCATAACCTGTATAAAGGCCAATATACAGATTAAAAGCATCTGGACCAATGATTTTGGGAATGTAATCTCTTAAAGTAATAATCTGAAAGAAAAGAAAAAGAAATATTTATCATTCAATATGTTTATAGACAAATAGTAATGATTCCCAGGTGTTAAATGCCTTTTTCTTTGCTCATCTAAAATAGGATCCAGTATTTGTGTGGTCTGTGAATGTACTTTGCCTGAATTTGTCTGCAGAGGCTTACAAGTCAAGGAGAGGATCACAATTTACCATCATCATAACTGACAAATATATAGTTTTAAGAAAGGTGTAAACAGCTGACAAACATAAAAAATATTTTTCTTAAAACTCTTTTGCATATCCCTGCTTTAAAAGAATATTTTGAAAGGTATATTTCCTTCAATATTTGGCATAAAGAAGCATAATATATTATTTCAATACAGTGTTCCTTCTGTAACTGAGATTCTCCTGTGGAAAGACAGCAATGTGCTCATCTAAAAATACATCAATAAAATCAGAACCAGAAATGCACTATATGAAAAGAAATTACAAATAAGTGCAACGAACTGCTGTAGCATTTATTACTTTCGAGTCTATCTATGAAAAATGTGATCCTTCAGGTGTTTACAGCAGCATAAGGGACTTAAGTGGATATATTGAGTCTGAACCTGCAAGGAACTGTGTGGTCTCAACTGCTTGTGACATTTCTGAGATGGGTAGTAATCCAAGCTCTTCTCAGGACACATTCAGCACCTCTTAGCATCAATCCCAAGCACTATAGAAATCTCATGAAGAAATTAATTTTAATCAATAAAATCAATATTTCTAATGTATGATGGCAGTCTTTGTTTCAGTGGTGTAATTCAGTGAAAAATTATGACAAATGGGCACTGTTCTTTACACAGAAGTCTATATACTCAATGTTTAATGGACTTTAGTAGTCTATATGATCAGATAGTAACAGCAATTACAAATATTGAAATATTTTTAAATCTTTTTATTTTTTTCTGTTTATGTTAAAAGTTATTTTAAAGTAGGCGCACAAGATGCAGAAAAACATATTACTTATAAGGTTGGATGGTCTTTTTGGATGTAATAGGAAATAATAATAAAAAAAAAAGTATGAAAATGTATGCATTTTGAACACTATGTAAATATGGTGACATTACTTTTTAATTGTTTCCTTTACCAAAAAAAAACAACTATGAAGACATGCACCTGAAAAGACAAAATAGACACAGAAGTCATCGTTGTGATCAATTCTGTCCTAAGATAATCACTGCAACATGTAGATAAGCAAATAAGCAACCAACCTGATGCAGAGCACCAACAATTTTTCGTGCTTCTTGGTAGATTGTCTCAGCACTCCAGTGGCTGTTGATGGTTCTGAGGGCTCTGGCCAGGCGGTTGTGCTCCCTCAGCCACAGTGTGTGCATTGCTGCCAGAGATGTCACCTCACTGGATCTGCTGTCCCCTGCCATAAAGCATTCAATCCTCTCAGCATCACTGGAATTTGAGTCCTGTGCACAAGGTGATGGGGTCTTGTCTGTAAAAGGCAGGTACTCCCGATGATTATCATGATATAGAACATTTACTCTAAGAAGGCCTTCTCTGCTTGTTAAATTCCTCAGTTTGTTTTCAGTGGCGGGGGTACTGCCATAGACAGTAGAAGCATCCAGGAAAGAAGTTAAGGCATTGATTTGTTGTCTTGGGGTTAGCACTGATAGGTTTCCAAAGAGAATGCCATGATCACCAGTGCCACATGCAGGTGATGAGCGGTAGAAAGGTAGACAATCCATCTCTGCATTTAGTCTATCATTGGTGCTCACCTGTATTGAAAAAAAAAAAGTGTTTCTTACTTCAAGGTAACAGCTCTAGATGCTGAATTAAGACTTATGTAAATATTACCATCTTCAGTCTCATTTTTCATCTATTCAGAGCTCATTTACCAGAGTGACATTTTCTTAACTCGTAGAGATTTTTTTTCCTCTAGATTTAAGCAAAAAGATTTTTTAACCCTTTTACAGCAAAGGCCCCCCAAAAAACAAAACCTTTCCTCTGTCATAAGAGGAAACCAGTGCTGTAACCCCTTTTATATAAATATACACTTACCTTAGCCTGGCTGCACAGTTGAAATTCATCATGAAATGTATTACAGTGAAGACATGAACATCTGGTCAAATTATGTTCTACTGTACACAAAGTGCAACAGCAGGTTTATATGCATACATAAAAATGCAATGAAGACCTCCAATGTCTGCAGCAACACACTAAAATCTTTGTTTCAATACCTAATTTGAATGCAGTTTACTAACTAAAAAAGGCATATGTAATTAATTATTCTGCTTTCTGCCACTCCCCCATAATCCTTCCCCCACAGTATCTTAGGTACAGTGACAGCTGTCTTACAAGTACTAAATTCTGACTCTTGATACTAAATGATACTAATTAAGAATTTTACTTAAGAAAGGGTTTTATTTGGTTTTCAAGATTTGTTTGGTAAAGAAACTCTAACGATATTTCTTTACTAGCTAGGTTTTGTCAAATCAAAGTAAATTGATTTAAAGGAAATATTTAGTTTGTTTTCCATATTTCTTTCACTGCTTGCTGAAATCAGTAGTTTCTCCACCTTGGATTTTCTATTTAGTATTTGTCTCAATTATTAAGTCTCTTGCTATTAGCATGGTTTCTTTTTCTTTTCAGCTGGTAGTGCAAGCAGGAAGCTCATTTCATACTACAAATACCTGCACTTGGCAGTCACAGCATTGTATGTGTTTGAGTAACTCCTGCTTCTAGTTTTCAGAAAAGCCTGGAAGAATTCAGGTTCACTGGAAAAAAAACGTATGAGCCGCATTTAATTGTCAAACAGCGAGGCTCACAACAAAACCTATCAACAGTGAACAAAGTTCATGTTGAATAATCTTTAGTTTACTGCCTCTGCAATTTCAATTCAAATCTTTCTGTGCTTCAGTGGAGAAAAACACCAGTAATGAACATTAGGGGGCTGGCAGAACTGCATAATGCAGTCTTTTCCCTTTTCATGGGGTAAGCAGTGTTCAGCCAGAAGCTGAATGTACAAATAAGAAATTCCTTATGTTGTTATCCAAATAGCATAAAAAATATTCTCAGAGTAAAGACCTTTCTGTGCTGAAATGGGTGTAGAATCATATTTTTTCCCCAAACTAATGAAGAATATCCATATAATTGCTCAGAACACTCAAGAAATTGCCATCACAGCTGGTCGGTCCCAGCAGCAGACCAGGTGAGCAGTTTTTTTAGCCACCAAGACAAGCAGAAAGCCAGGTGAGTCATCTGGGTTGTGCCCTTACCCTATGAAGTCATTTATTTCCAGAGGTCTAGCCATGGTTGCTAACTGTGGACACCCAGACTGAGGCCCCATGCAAGCATGTGGGTGTCCAGAGCCCTGGCTGGGGAGAATGCAGGAGCCTGGCTCTTGTAATGGAGGGTGTTGGTGACACCTGTGTTAGATGTGAACAGGTGATAATCTGCTCAGAATGGTGGTTGAGCAAAAGGATGAAATTAAAAGACTAAGGACTCTATGGGATTGTGAAAGGGAGATAGACTGGTGGAGCCAGGCTGTACCATCCCAGAAGGAAGGGCAGCAAGTGAGAGCTGCACATGAACTAGATGATTCTTTTTCCTCTTGCTACCCAAAAAAGATGGGTCAAGAAGGACACCTAGGAGATGGGGGTGAGTATAGCAACTCAGAGAAGAGTCAGTACCTTGATCTGACAGTGAGATGCTACCTCTGAAACAGAAAAAAAAATGCAGGGGCTCACTTTAGTGGTTGAGTACACGCAGACTGATCCATTTGTAGCTGAGACAGTAATCTGTCATGTTACATGGCAGCTTTTGCAAGTCACTTCACTTTTCTGTTGCTGTTTCTTTTCCACCTTTTTATGTCTGAACTTTCTGAAAGCTTTTCAGGATTGTATCTTACTATGTGTATGCACTGTGTCTAACTTAATTGTCAGCAATGTAATTAATAATGAATAAAGTCAGTAGCTCTCCTATGAAAGTTTTTCTAATGCCTTTCTATGTCTCAGCCATAACCTGAAATAATAATCTGAGAAATTACAGGGTTGTTTTGCTACTGCAAAAGTATAAAGTAAAACTAGGGGGGTTTTAGTTTTGGTTTGTTGTTGTGGTTTTTTTTTCCTGACATTATAGGATTCTGAAAAGAAACAGAAAAATAACATGAAGCCTCTACCAGTAGCTACAGGCTCAGAGAATCACTGAGTGAAATTCTATAGCCTTTATTATTAAAATATCCAGAATAGAAAATCACAATGGTTGCTGCTAACCCATGAATCATTTACCTACATTTGTTATTAATATTAATGCACTATCACAGCTTACAATTATTCATTGAACAGCAGTGACTCAGAATATTTTCCAGACAGCTTCCTTAACCTGCACATTCAGGAACTCCCTCTCCCAGGTGCAGCCCCCAGAGAGGGTATGCAGCTGTATGTACAATTGTCCTTCCCATGGATGGATTCTCCCCTGGGTGCTGCTGGTCTAGGAACACAGCAAAAGTGCAAACTGCAGCTCCTGTGTTTCCATTGTGGGATAATATGCTGTTGGTTTCACTGTCTTTGGAAAGCAACCACAATTTCTTCATTACAAAATGAACTTATAGAACTAATCACAGAACCACAGAATGTCAGGGGTTGGAAGGGAGCTAGAAGATCATTTAGTCCAACCCCCCTGCCAGAGCGGGGGCACCTAGACCAAGTCACCCAGGAACAGATCCAGGGGGGGCTGGAATGTCTCCAGAGCAGGAGACTCCACAACC
>JANHGL010018242.1:94358-105608 GCA_024611195.1 Ceyx melanurus
AATTAAAAATGCAGTAACTTTTGTGGGGGTTTTTTCTGACATTTATTTAAGAATATAAATATTTAAAGCACCACTGACCCTCAAACAGTTTTAGTTAGAAGGTGTGAGAAGTCTTAATTACACTGGACTGATAAGACAGAGGCAGTTGTATTCCCATTCTTACTGGCTCTCATTCAGCATCCTGTTACTGAACTGATATATTGCCTACATGTCAGTGCAGATAATTTGGATTGATATCTTGCTGATTGTAGCTACAGTGTTCTAAATTTTAACTGCCCATCTTCAATCATTCTTTATGCAGAAAGAATATCAGACTTTTTTTGCCAAGCAGTGAAACTGCACAGAACAGTGACTGTCTAAACATAGAATACAAGTATAAAACTGTCCCTATATGAAACATCACTCTTAAGAAAATGAGCAGTGAACCTTAACAGTTAAACATAATAATAAGTTTTAAATAATGTGACATACAATCTGTTATACTCCCAAGATTGGAATCTGCACATGAAAAGCAGTATTATATCTGTGTTCTTAAAAGACCTATAAAGGAAATCTTGGAGTTGTGATAAAAAGATAAATTCTGTGCAAGGAAACAGCCCAAAGCAATTCAATTACGAACTATTCAAATAGAGGAATTTCTGCAGACCTACTATGGTATTCAGAAAAAAATATGCTTCAAATATTATGCAATGACAACTGATGTCTGATACAGGGATCAGACATTTCTGTAAACTCAGAATAACCCTTACATTTGCACTGTAACAGCCAGCAGCCCCACCAGGCTCTCTGAGGCATAATCAGTTTTTACAAGCATTGGATTACAATCAGAGACCTCAAAGAGAAATGTGTGCAGCCAAAGGAGCTATTTTTGATAGCAGATCACACTGTTTTGTAGCATTTAGTGGCAATCCTTGGCTCTAGCATGGTGTGAAGGACACTCTGTTAGTATGGATGTCTAATCTATAATAGAAATATCTGATCTATTAAAAGAACAGTTTAGTTGTTTTGTTGTTTTATTTTTTTCCCTGAGAAGGGGCAAAAAGTGCACGTAACTGTGCAATACTCCAACAGAAGCAATTTTGCTGAGCTCCCAGCTTAATATCATACAAACAGCCATTAGTCTCTTTCTACATAGTTCAGAAAAATGTCTACCAAGTCAAAAATGCAAGGAAAGGTGAAAGAAAAGTAAGATAATTTTTGTTGAGTTTCATTAATACCATGACTTCTACTCAGTTTAAGCACTTAAGTTGTATTCTAGAATTATTTCCATTTTATCAGAAACATTTTTTTGCTATAATTCTCATTAGTTAGGTAAGACCTTGCAGACTTCTCTGAAGCCAGAAATAGGATAGAGCAGGGGAATGGATTACAATCATTCAATATCCATTCCAGTACATAACTGAAGGTCAAGTAGAAGGTAGGTTGAAAACAAATAAAAGGCAGTTATTTAAACAAGGCATAGTTACATTGTTGAAGCTCTGGTCAAAACCAAACAGAAAAAAACCACCAAAATAACACAAAACAAAACACAAAGAAAAAAGTTTAAATGCGTTCATGGGAATGTTTTGGCAATTTTGTGGAATAAAAATCTACCAAGACCTATGAAATACAAGATTTGAATCAGAAACTCAGTCACAAAGAGATGAAGGCTGGATATTTTCCTGTTCTTCTTTTGCAATCATCTCTCATCAACAACTCCTGCTTTTTCTAAAATGCAAAATACAAAGCTAAATGGTTCTTGCAGGTTAGTTATAGTCTTGTCCTGAAGAAGAAAAGTTGCCCCATACTGGTGGAACATACTTTATATTCTTATCTTTCCTTAGGTTAATGGTTTGCTTGAGTAAGATAATAGGATCATACTAATTTTATTGTATGTTGGTGAAATCATATTTCTTAGATACAGTATTTTTCTCATAAACAGGTGGGATATAAAATATAAATAACTGGGATTACTCAAATTCAATGAATATTAACTAAATAAATCTATAGAACATGACACTGCCCTTTAAAAATGTTGATTTAAATGCAAACTGACATTCTATCTCATGCAAGCAAATAATATTTAAACTCAAGTTACAGGAAATATTCCTAAAGCTTTAAAAAAATATGCTGTGGCTTCTTATATGTTTTAATAAATGCAGAACATGAGTTTGTAAAGGTAAATTTAGCTACAGTGCAGAGTCTACTCAATTTCTTGTCTCTGAATTCATGCCAACCCTAGATGCCTTTGTTTGAAAACTTTGCCTTAACTCTAGAGTAAATTATGATTTATGTGAAGAATGTGGAACAGACAAACAATTTGTAAGGTCTCCAGAAGGTCTAAAATTCAGTTGCTTGCATCACAAACAATTTTCTTTTTAAAAATGAGACAGAAAATTAACCCTTCACCTTGATTTCAGACCAAATTCAATCTCTTTCAGAAAGGTCATTTTAATGGCAAACTTAATGGTGAGAATTCTGCCTTCTGACAGTGCATGGCCTTCTTCTAAAGACTGTGGCAGTATCATATAATGAAGTTTATGTCTTGGACTTGAGGATGGTAGGTAGTTATAGCATCTGTCATGTAGCAGTGAAGCTGATAAAATATTACCAAGGTACAGGTATGATCTTTTGTAACTTAGCAGAAAAACAAATTCATTTAGAAAAATAAAAGCAATGGTCACGTAATCATTGGATAGGAGCAGGAACTGGATCAGTGATCAACTAGATCAATCAAAACTTCATTAAATAAAGTAATAAAAAAATCTCTAAAGATTGCCACCATCTCCGTAGATGCACTGGTCACTAGACACATCCTAAATTATAAACACATTTTGTTAATTGAAAAACACATTTTATATCTAATGAGATACTCTTGAACTGTTTCCATCCAAGTTCATATCCACTCAGGCAGATGAGTAAGCTTCTGAATTAATCTCCAAATTTCCATTAATCTGTCAGAAATCAGGAAAGTAAATGATCTGAAGAAGTTAAACGAAACATTCTTCATGAGCACTGATATTAAGAGGTCACACAGCACTTCTCTCTGGGACATTTAGTATTCAAGTGAGCCTATGACTAATAAAAACAACCTGGCTCTTTGACGTCATGTCAAGGTTCCACAAATCTTGAGCTGTTATTGTTAATGCTCTGATGGGTCTGAAGCATCCTATAGCTAAATAAAGTATGTTTTAGAAAACTCTGATGGAACAAACAAGAGAAGTTACAGCTTTCTTATTTTTACGTTGAAACATCCATATGAAAAAAAGTGCATGGGAATTACCAAGCATGGAGCATTAAATAGTAACTAATAACAAGAACAAAATCCATCATATTTAAAATAATATTAATATGAATCAACACTTTGTAAACAATTAAGCAGAGGTTACAAAATGGATGAAAGAATGGGGAATATATATTTTTTTTTATTTATTATTTTTTTAATAAATTCTTGTCTCCTTATAAGCCCCTGGTCTCACATTTTATAAAATTTAAGATAATACCTGTCCAAACTAGGACACATGGAAAAGAGAAGCATCTCAGATGCTTCACGTTGTGATGGAATAGACCAAATAACATGCCCTGCTGATGACCATCTGTTGATGACCACTCTGAAAGACAAAATGAACTTCCCAGAGGTCTAACAGAAGGACATAATTAATCAACTTGGTGTGGTTATTCATCCATAAATAAGGACACATTATGTGAAGAGTAGAAGCTTTGGGATGTGACCAATGTTATGCAATACCTTTAAAGGACCACAAATAAGAAATGACTCCTCTGCCTGCAGAAGTTATTAAGCAGAGTTTGAAGTTGTGTGTATAACTCATACAGATGTGTTTATAATCTACACATATCATATAAAACCAAATAATATTATGACATCAGGTAGTTTTTCTTAATATACATAAATCTATGAATTATATCCTTTTTCTCTTCCCCCCTGAGGCACAGTATAGATCCTCAACTTCTTTTCATTTGCTGCCTGATACCACCCAAGTACCTGAATTTTCATTAATAAAAGATCACCACCTTTGTGTGTCTGTGCAACATCACAACCATCCAGTGGTGTAACACAAAGCCCAAGCAGCCTGTGGTCTGGAGGTTGCAATGCTCATTCTCACACCTTGTTTCTGCTCAAGTCTGTAAGAGATGAAGTGCTGTCCCATGTTGTTAACTGTTTGGACACAGGGGAGAGCTATTTGCACAAGAGGAAAAGCAGTGGATTGGAAATGCAGCTGCTGCTGAGTGCAGACTTTGTATGTCTTAGAGATTTGGATGTCCTGACTACTCTGAATTAACTGTCATCTCTTGACATGTCATATAAGGCAAACAACTTCATTTCCCAAGGTACTGAATAAATCTGCCTTATCAAAAAGGTGACTTTTATGCAGGGTTGTAGAAATGATATTAAATACTCTACTGTCATATCAACATTAGCTCAGTATCAGTGAAGATGTTAAATATGCCACTGCCATATCAACATTAGCTTAATATAAGTTCTTGAGACATAGGAAGAGCATCTTGGGTAATGTGAGGTATTTTCACTGTCAGAGAGAGAGATTATTAGCACAGGCTGGGAAAGGCAGATGAAGGCAAGTTAGAATGAGGTAGAAGGTGGCAGAAAGAGCAGGTGTATCCTTTACAGGAGAAAAAAAACCAAAAAGTTGCAGTAGTAATGGACGTAAAAAGGCACAACTTTCCTGGAATTCTTCCTATGTTGGTCTCAGTAATTATATGGCAGGATGAAGCTGCCAGCAGCAATGTTTGTTTTCTGTGCAACACCCAGGCTGTGGTATATATATAATTAGCAAGCAGATGGCTAGAGCCCCACAGGGACCATAGTTTGTGATGACTTTTGCACTCCACTGCTTGTGCCACAACATTCTTTTTAAAATAGTGCACGTGCCAGGTCTGGGTAATGGTTTAGCAGCTGCTTCATCTTGGTTTCAGGATGGCAGATGGAAGAATGTTTCTCTGAGAGCCAGGAAGGAGACATTAATGAAGCTATGGATGTTCCTGGATGTATGAACTTGTACAGCTGTACATATGCTTTAGCCCTGAGAATGCCAGGGATATCTAGATTCAATGTAGGAGGTCAAGGAGGATGTGAGTACAGAAGACTGTGGGCTCATCTCTTCCCTTGAGAGCCCAGTACTTTATAGCTCCTCTTATACACTGATCTGCTAGGTTTCTGCAATTTTTGGACTGAAGAATTTGAGATCTGGAGGCCAAAGTGGTTTTTGAAGATGCTGGAAAGTTAACAGGCAAGGGCACAATGTGTCTTAGGGGGTTCTATGTGTCAATGGGGCCTCTTACAAAAATGTGAAGGGTCCTCCATTAAAAGTATTATTAGTAACATGCTATACCTAATAGTATTTTTTTTTTCATATTTCAGAATATCTTGTGCTGATAAACTGCAGTAGCTTTCAAGAATAAAAAGCTTTCTCAGGGAATGAAATAGGTAAGAATGAATTGGAAAAGGACAGTCAAGAGGCTTTTAGAATGCTTGTGTACAATAAAGTTGTGGCCTCCCATTTAAATGCCCTTGATGAATCAGAGTTTACCTGATCTCTGTGTTTGGGTCATTTGTGTTCAGGCAGCTCAGATATCTCTGCACCTTTCACAGGCAGCTCTAGCTCTCTGCTTTTCCTCATTTTTCCTATTTTACCTTGAACTCATCACCTGAAGTTTCACTTTTTCTCCATGCTCTCCGTAAAAAAAAAAAAAAAAAAAAGCTTTGGGCTATAACCATCTCACCCTTTGCTTAAAGTACACTTAATCTCTAAAGTGATTTGAGTAAGAGTATAAATTACACCACCACCAAATAAAAAATGATAAGATTTAAATATCCTGGGTAAGACCTTCAAATACATGGCCCTCCCCTTTTCCTTCCAGCCTTGGTCTTTTTCTGGCTATTTTCAGTAATTTTATGGTTGTAACAAACCCTATCAACTCATCAGCACTTCATCCTCACTCCCCCCCCACCTCATCACTTATTACCTGTCTCACAAGGCACCTCTTGACCCCACATTTCTATTTCCAGATTTCTATCTCCAGATTCTATTTAGCCTTTCCCATGACCCCACCCTCCACTTGCTCCCTCTGTCTCCATCCCACCCTATTTCCCCCTCATATTCTTTGTCCTTACCCTACTTCTTGTGTCCTGGGTGTCTTTTAATTTTAACTTAAGCATTCTCCTGATTTCCACCACAAATCTGGATGTAACAGGGAGGGTCTTCCACACTTTAATAACCATGAACAGCTAATACTTCACAGTAGTTTCACAAATATCCTTTAGGTAAAATAGTTCAATTTTGTAATGCTACCTACCAAACTGTCAGACAAAAGCCATACCTGAACCATTAACCAGGCTGCATATGAACAACAATAGTCCAGCTCCAGAATATGGAAAAAAAGACAAGTTCTCTTTGGGTACTTAAAATCAACCTACCTGTTTCTCTGTCAGGTGCAGTGCTACCAGGATTGAGTTCATGGGCAGCAGTGAAGCCCAAGTATGACCCACCTTTATAAAAAGTCAGGAAGTTTACAACTAACATCAACTCAAAATCACAAAACCAAAACAAATGTTACTAATTTAAAATTAACCATTGTCTAAGCTTCTTTTTTTGTTGTTTTTCAGGTGAAAAAGAAACACTTTTTTTCCCAACCAGCATTTTTTTTCTCCTTTGAGCTGCATACTGCAGAAGATAATTCAGCTCTGTCATTCCAAGCATGAAGTAGAACAAACCATATGAAATAGTTAATGTAATTTAGTGCAAAGCAATTACACCTATTGCCATGAGAAGCACGATTTACTACCACTGGGAAGTGAAAAAGTCCAATATGTCATAGTAAAATGCAATTTAAACTTCACATAAATGAGGCCTTCCTCACATCTCTGCATTTTTTCTCTTTGGAACAGGGACCAGAGCTCAGGATAACACCTCCCCAGATGAGTGCCCTGCCTGCTGGTTTACAGAAGCTTGCACCTTAATCTGTTTTTACACTCCCTTCTCAGCAAATCTGCCTCCTCCCCTAAACAGTAGCACAACCAGGGCAGGAGCTGTTTGCAGCAGGCTCTAGGGATGAAGGCAGCAGCTACAGCACTGCACCCAAGTTCTCCTGCACGTGCTGAGGCAAAGAGGAGTAGCCTAAAGAGCATGCAGCCCCCCTGGCTCTCTGCCCTGCCCCTCCTGTGCTTCTTGCTTTGCTGCTCTCAGAAGCTGGCACACTAATCCAGGCCTCTTCAGGGACTGCTGGTGTAAAAATGCCAGACTGTGACCTATGATGAAAGCACATATTCCCCTCTGCTGAAGGGGGGCAGGCAGGAAATAATACTATCTGAAAACCAAACTATTCTGGCAACTCACTTGTTAGAAGGATATTTTCCCTCTGGGTGCACTGCTTTAATCAACAGGCAGTTGAATAATGAGATTGCTCAGCCTCTCCTCACTTGGAATTCCATACTTGAACAGAAATGGCAGCTGGCATGTCATTTTGTGAAGAGATTGGCTTGACTGCTCTCTAAAAAATGCACTGTAGCATCAAGTAGCATCATCCTTTCCCTGGACCAAGCAGCCTTCCTCCTGATTGTCTGCCCTCTGCCTGCATGGAGAGCACATGGGATACATGGAAATCTGGGGCATTAAAGATGTTTAAAGATTTATGGCTTTCAGATCTGATGTCAGAAAACTTTTTGTGTGGCTGCTTTTTTCAAGCTCTGCTTTCAGTTTAGTTGTCTGTGTCTCACTTCAGATGCAGGATACCTCTTGATTCAGAGAAGAGATGGGGTGACTGAAATGTGTTAACTACTTGATGGTTGTCTTTGATTACACAGTATTGGCATTACCTAAGAAAGCTTGTTCATATCCATTATTAACACATACTGTTTTGCTTTTTTAAACTCAGGGTGTATTTTTCATTCAGAATACATTTCTTCTTGAAATATTGTTATTTCCTTTAGGAATAATTGATTTCTAAAATTAGCAGTCCCAACAGGTGGATGATTCCACTATTTACAATGTAAGTAGTAAATATGGTGGTAAATGTGTTTTCTTCTCAGAGGCTAGCTATACTAGAAAAGGAAAACCAAAAGTTTATAAAACTTTTCTGAAGTCTCTTTTCCAGACATTTCCCCAGTAGAATTGACAGTGATCCTAATGCAGTAAGTACATTTCTCCTCTGTTAGCAAAACAAGGAACAGGTAATACAAGGAATCTCAAATTACAAACCAGAATGCCCAGTTTTAAAGGATATTTTGCTGTTTACCACCATTCAGTTCATTATTTCAGCATTGATCTCTCAGTGAATTGAATGTATCTCGTGGCCATTACATCTCCCAGTAAATCTCAACTGGTTGCATTTAAATAACAGAAAATTGGAGGGTTTGTAATTCCTTATTCCAGATTATAGACAAAGACCAGACCCTAACTCTGTCTTATCTAAAACTGAAAGCACTTGTCATGTAACCATCTCTCCATACCTTGATTTCCATGGGCAAAACTGGTCTTCATGGCTGAAGTCAGGTCCCCTTGCTGGTTGACCAAGAGGACTGTGGGCTGCATCACAGATCACACCTAGGCTTTGCCATAGCAACAATAAGACAACAATGATTTATTAAATGAAAGGTAAAATGTGACTAAGTCTTTTACTGATCCAATTAGAAGACCTTAAAAATTAAGAAACCCACCAAATCACTGATGAAAAAAATATAAACCTCAAATAGCTACTAACAAATCACTTGTATTTATTTCATAAATGAGAAAAAACACTGATGAGCAATAAATTATTTATTCAAAAACATCTATATAAAATAACACAAAATAAAACACTTTTACATTTTTAAAGTGCATCTCTTCATTGCTACAATATTTGATTTGCTAATTTACACTGTACATTCATAATTTATAAAAAAAAATAATTGGTGAATATTTTTCCATTTGTATGTTAATAACAGTGACAGGAAACACATATTCCATTATAGAAATCACTTTTGAAGTGTGAACGTATACAAACTATTCATATCCAGATGTAAAGACAACACTGTGACAATAGCAAGAGTATCACTAGAAAGTGGAATTACAGTATACTACACATTAATAGGTTCTCTTGTTATAAAAGGTTATTTAAAAGTGCAAAATATATACACTGTCTTTATATTACTTCCTAGTTTCATCTTTACTACTTATTAAATCTCTTTCTGACCTCCCGAAGTGATGAAATTGCAGTAATTGTACATTATGTAGATCTACAATCATGCACATGTTGCAAGGCTGCATTTCCAATAAAAAAAGAGAACAAAAGCAGAGCTACATACACAAAAATACTGCATTTCAGATGTCTTTTTTTTAAATTTTGCCAGCTGAAATAAATAGTGTAATAAAAATATAATGAATGTCATTTAGATGTGAAACATTATGAGTATAAAAATATTAATTTTCCTTCATGAGATTACCTGCAAGTAGTACCATATACTAAGATTATCATATTTACAGCATGATTTTGTTGTACACTATTTTGGACCTCAATACAATCTTCTTCTAAAAGGGACAGAAATCTACAATATTTAAAAACTCGTAGAAAATCAACAAATATTTAATTGCCACATGTCCAAGATGACCAACATTCAAACAGTCTCTATGAGTCTGTGTGGAATTTTGGTATCTGCTTAGGTCGGGCTTTATTATGAACTGCTGAAATAATGCATTTTTAGAACAGAACTAATGGACTGACTGGAAGTAATGGGTTAAATATAATGCAATAAATAGAAATAATAATTTATGCACACCAGATGGTGTCATGCCAAATTAAAATTTTCCAATAACTGACATTTTGTATTGTTGGTGAGCTATCAGAGTTCCAAAAAGGGACAGACTTCTATCCATCTCCCTCCATCTTTGGGAGATTTATAACCTATAAAATATGGGTTATAAATAGGAAACTATGAATAAGTTAACAGAACAGAACATTTCATTTCCAGAGAGAATGAATAGAGTCAGATATGAAAACATCCCAACACAAGGATGCTGGTAGTACAGGTGAAACAATGCAATGAGAAATACCAGTGAACTGATGCAAGATGAGTTAACACAAAGGAATGTGATGGGAAAACTTTCAGTGACCAGCAGTGATCCAACCTCTTGGAGAATGAAATGTCATCCTCTGAGAGAATGTTAATCATGTCCCCCAAAAGGTGTGGAAGACAGTAAAATCTGGGTAACAGGGCAGTGAGATACACAATTACATGCTTCAAGGGATACAGAAAGTGCTTGAATTTGCAAAATCACTCACTAGCACAGGGAAAAAAAAAAAAGCAAAACTACAACACAAATAAAACAACCAAGATTCACTTTGTCTGATAGGACCATTGTTACTTAATAATTGAGCAGTATTTCTGCTCATGCTGTGTAAGGAATTGTTCCAGCATTCTCTTTTCCTTCCTCTTCACATGTTTGTAACCATGTACATTGCCTACTCTAGTCTGCATAACAGTTTATCCAGGACATGCTCAGCATATTCCCAGGCACCTGGCTCCATGCTGTTCCAGTGGAGCCCATTAGTTTGCTTTATCTATTTTTTTTTTTTTCTTATCCCAAGATTTGCATTTGAGACAATGCTTTTACAGTTTAAATCTAATTTAACTGTATAGTTTAAATTTCATTTAAAATGACTTCTAAGTATCAGTGGTCTAACTGACCACTATAAATACTGCACACATCTATGGCCTAAAGAAAAGTGATTCATCAGAATTAAGTTGCCCATGTATATATAAAAGGAGATTAGAGTATTTATATGTGCTTTTGCAAAGCTTTGTGGCCTACAGCCGAGAGTCTTGTGAATACAGTTATTTAAAAGATAGTTTTACTTACATTTTTTAACTGCAATCATACGATGTATCACAAACACTTTTTTCACCAAAAATTAAGTAAATATTTGAAACTAAATGGCAAGTCATCCATAACACTTTTCTCTTATAATAAACTTCAAATTAGCTCATTTTTGTCAGTGCCTAGAGAACAAGAGATAACTGCACAAATTTGAGGCAGTGAATTAAGCCAAGATGTTTCACTCTGTAAATCTTCTGAGTGAGCAGGTACCATTTTAAAAGTGGAGAAAGCAGTGATGGGTGCTGTGATCATCATGGTAATGAACAAGCTCAGGAAGCACAAGCGTAGAGGACGGAAGGGAATGCAGCGTGCTGCAAACACAGCTCTGCAGCTCCTCCCTCACCCACACCTGAAGCATTCAAGAAAAGCTAGCAAAGAGCAA
>JANHGL010018242.1:105708-160691 GCA_024611195.1 Ceyx melanurus
GCTCCTCTGGCACCAGATCAAACCACTGTGCAACTGAACAGCCAGTCAGAGCAGCTCTTTGGGCTGACACTATCTTCCCAAAGGAATTCTTAATGAGACTATTTCTCCAAGTCTGGCTGGTCACCCTGAAAGCTCTGCTGTTATTAAAATGGAAGAACCTGGAAACATCTTTATGATCCTTATAAATCTTTAACTCCTGCAGAAGCTATCCCCTTTGCCACTTCTATTGTTGACAATATTTCTGCCCCCTGGCAATCGTGGTTGTGCTACACAAAGCTACTGAGTAAGTCATGGTGTCTTTTCCACTTTAAATGATCTGTTAATCAAATCATTTTTCTGTTCAGCTGAAGATCATCCTTCCACTACTTACATTTGTGCAGGGACAATTGAATTTGCCCTTTAAAGTTATTACAGTGACATCGAGTTTCCTATTCCTCACTGAATTTCACCAGAATGGTGTTTACTGAAGTAATTCATTTTATGACAGAGAGCAAGGGACTCTCAGCAGTCTGCTGAACACATTTCACTGCTGGTAGTCTACACTGCAAATAAAGATGCACCAACAAAACTGAAGCAATTGATTGGCAAGCATCAGACAAAAATGGGACCCAATATTAGACAGCAGTTAACATACAGTTATTTTCAGCCAAAAAACTCAGGCAAACACTGCTGGAAAAGTTTAGCATCTGTGGATGGTAAATACTGGGCTTAAAAAGAGTATTGGAATTATTTTGTTTTAAATAACACCTATACTTTTCCTACTTGCCTCTGTTATTAACTAAAGTATCATTCATGTCAAACTAGGAAAACACTTTCTTCGAAAGCAAGGGAGCCAAACAATTCTGAGTGCAAAGAACCACCACTTGATGACTGTTGGTAAAGCTATTTACATAGAGAAAACAAAACAACCCTAGGAAAACTACATGCATTTTAGCTAGATTAAGTGAAACCATAAGAGAGCATGCTGTATAAATGGATTTATTACTGATGGAAAGGCATCTGTTGTTGAGGGATGTATATTAATTAGCAAGGGGAAAGATGAGCTGCATTGCTGTGCCTACTCAAATATACCAGACAACAATGAAGTATGGTGCAAGTTTCTCTGGGGAGTATTTGTCCAGGTTTTGTGCAAAAAGAAGATAGTGAGTTCATTATATACTCTGCTTACGGATGTTGGAGGGCAGTAATTTCGATGCGTTCTGAAAGTTAATTGAATAAAGTGCTTAATGACACAGTAGAATGTCTCTAATATTTTTTTTTTTCACATGAATGGCTTGATGTTCCAAGAGTCAGTGTTTCCCCTGGGACACTGAGCCAGTCCATGAATTAATACAATTTCTAATGGCTCATTTTATAAATGTTTTCTACTAATCACTAGGTAATAACTGCTAGCTAGAAAAATAGACTCAAGTTTTTTTCCTTCCTACCTCTGGCTGTTTAAGGGGATAACAAGCTCCTGATTTACACTCCATTCACTTCAGGATTGTATCATTTTATTCTCATAATTCCCCAACATTGCTCCTGATTGCTACTTTTTATTGTATTGGTACAGAAATCTGAAACTAATGCTATCTACAGGAAATTGAGCTGTCCAAAATCTATGCTGTAGTGTAGGAAAATGTAGGCTAGTCGATGGAGAAAGATGACTCTTTTCAGAATGTGATGCAAATCATTGGCTTTAGGCATTGATTTCAGGAGGGAGTAAAGCACTCTAAAAAGTAAGAAAAAAAAAAGTGTTTTTCTTCCACTGTGGACTATTTAATATGGTGTATCTATTTGTCATTTTCCAGATCAAGTCCCTTTTAAGTCACTGGGACTTAAAAGAACAGTGGATTTTGGCTCAAGTCTATGGGATTTAATAACTTCAAATTTAATGAAAAGATTTTACTTGCAGAGTTTTTCTCTTTGAACCAGATTAAAATATATCTTCAATATCATCTTGCAGACTACAATAATCCCTTTTCTATCTCGTAATAAATTTACTACAAGGTCTTTTACTTCACATAAAATAATCTCTTCTCCACATGCTTTAACAAAAAATACCTAAACATTTTTTGAAGCATGGGTTAAAAATAAACTCTATAATTACAAGATGTATTTTACATTGTTTTCTTTGAAATATTTTCCTATTCAGCAGCCATAACTCAATAAACACCAATTTAAAGAACATTGAAAGAATAATTTCTAGATTAAATTGAATTTTTAAATACTGTTGACATCACTACAAAGATCACACTACACAATAAAGGTTTTATGGAAGAGATATGCCTGGTCTGAAAGTTACTTATGAAATGACATACTTCAGATATATAAAAGGATTTAAAATTTATGGTTGCAAAATTTGTCAGAGCTTAGCCCTCCTCCCTGAAAAAAATTCTTGTTTAAGCTCCAAGCCTGCTGGCTCAAGGGTGGAAATTACTTTGGAATACTTTTTCTAAGACCCTAGTATGAAAAGAATTAAGTCAGATTTCTGGAACTTGAGCTTTGGATCAGCACAGCCTCAATATTATCATTCTATGCCTTAAGACTATAAGCAAAAATAAAATTAAATAATATAGGTCAGAAAGAATGGGTGAGGCCCTTCCCAGTGAAATCAGTGAGACTCTCTGGTAACATCTAAATCTGAAATGAAAATTGTCAGGGTCTGGCCACATCACCTCTATTAAACACTGGTGTTTTAAGCAGGGCAATTTAATTAATATTAACACAACAAAGCCACCCACAGGGAACAGACTTGAGCTGATTCTAGCTTGACTATACACAGGATCAAAATAAAATAATTAATAATAATAATAATAATAATGCAATAAAAATAACAAAGCAATCAAATAAATTGGAAGTGCAACATTTTCACAGACGAGTTATAACTTACCCTGTTCAAACATTACAAGGAAATATAAGGTGCTATGGAAGTCATACACATCCCTACATAATAGCTGAGTAACTTTAGCTTTTCCCAGGCTCTAGCAAGCTCCTTAGAAGACTGGCCTTTAGTCCCTGCCTTGAGATTGTTGCAGAATGTGAAAAGAAAAAAAAAAAAAGAAGAAACAAGTGAGCTAACAAGGATCTGCTGGTTTCTCATTAAAAAAATGTTTGTAGAGCTATTTCTCAAATGCAATTCTGAAATCCAGAAAGTGGATTTTCTCTAATATTCCTTGAATTGGTTTGGAAATACCAGAAGAAAACTGCTGTCTCGTAAAAAACGGTACAGAACATAGCTCACCAAAAGACTAGAAGAATTTAAAATTCCATGAAACAACTAAAATTACTACAAATTGGTATAATCAACTTATAAAAAATGTGAGAGAATGACTTTTTTTCATCATGTTTTTGAAAAAAATGTAATACAAAATGGAGATTATATTTGTTAAAAATTAATAATGGCTATATAATATTCCTTTATAATTAATAAAATGTTTCTCACCTTTCATAAATATTGTTTTAACAGGAGTTAGCACACTATGCCTTCTTGCAAACAACATAAGAACTGTAAACAACACGAACTGCAAACAGAGTCCCTACTGTTTAAATTAATTTCTCTGTGGATAACACTTGGCAAGAGGAAATCCTTATGGTAGGATCGAATCACCTACTTTAAGCTATTTGTGCCTAGATTTAGATGGACAGATAACTATCCATTTAAATTAAATGCCTGAGGTCCTATTCCAGTCTGCCAAAGCAGCTAACTACCTTACACCCTGAGAGGGGGAACATCTCTGATTGAATTGAAGCACTAAAATGATGTATAAACACTCTCCACCTGAAAGCTTTTAAAGCTACCTACCTCTTTTCCTTAGGATACAGTAGCTTCAGGCTTTTACTCTAGTAAAATTATTTTGCTAGACTCCTGACATTTAGGGAGGCCTTTAATGAGTTTGCTCCATATCTACTGTATCTATTTAGTTTATTCTTCTTTCTTGATTTTTGTTTGCTTCATTCTCTTGGAAAAAAAAATAAAATTGGCCTTATGCTGCCTGAAAACTGCACTTGAGGAAATCTAAATATTTTGGTACTACTTACAGGGAGTATGGCCTAAGATTAAAATGCCTCCCTTTAATAGAATAATATTAATTATATATATATATAATATAAATAATATATTATTATTTAATAGCAGGAAGTATCATCTGTGCAGATAAGATTTCAGAAGGAAAGTTAGGAACTTGTCAAAGGTAGAACCATGTTATTTCCTCAGCAAGGACAAAATGCACTTTGCTTCTGTGCAAGTCAGGGTTAGAGCTGTAGGAAGAAAAAAAGGTACATGGCCCAGAAAAAACTTTACGTTTTGCTATGTTCACCCTAGTCTAGAAGCATCATCTTCCAACCAAAACAATTATTAAACAAGCTGTTCTCAACCATACAAAGCACCACATCAAAGGGTAGTGTCAAGGCAATCTATGGCTGGATAAATGAATGATTCATGGGAGCTTTATTAATAGATAAGAAAACCCTATGGCAATTTTTCTAAAACTGAGTGCTTATAGTTAGGCTTCTTAGCAGAGTCTAAAGCTCTTCAGTTGATCTACCATGATATTTAAATACAATCTTAACATTACCTTGTGCATACATTGGGGCTATTTAATATGCTTAGAATGAAGTGTGTGCTTAAGTCTTTTCCTTGATCTGAAATAGAGTACTAAATATTTTTTTGCCAGACAGGACTCGAAAGAACTGAACTGTGGAACTACAATTTTTCAAACATATAGAAGCAAGATAAAAGTTCAATTTCTATGGTAGTTGTCTTCAATATTTAGCTCTTTTCTGCAGTGAAGGTTGTAGAAATTTTGTGTCCAGCACTTTGCAAAACAGACACAGAGGCCAAATTTTGGACACGTATTTTTCAAATGTTTTTCCATGTTTCTATTTAATAGTAGGAGTATGCATGAGCATGAAAGCAGAAAGCAAAATGATACCACAAATATTATTGAATGAATATTGACTTAGAATTTTAGATGAATGGTGAAGATGACCAACTGATTCAGTTTGACCTAATATTTGTTAACAGATTCAAAACGTTTAACTGATTGTGAAAACTCTTAACATTACAGATAACACAGCTATAGACTTCTTATAAAATCACAAAGTTGCAATATTGTGCATGAAATAACTATACTTTCTTTAAGAAAATAATTTATTTTTTTCCATAATCATGACATATAATCTGGTATCAGTTACTGTACATATATTTTCTTGCAATGCTTTGACTGTCTATGAATACTGGATCCACAGATGCCACTTTTGCTGCTATAAAGGAGTGAATACAGTGTAAAACTGCTGTCAGATCCTGAAATTCAAGTTCCTGAAAGAAGAAGAGAAAAAAAGAAAAGAGAAAATGTTAATAGATTTACAGATATTTTACATAAATACAATAAATAAGATGGCAATAAGAATTATTAATAGGCAATAAGATCAGTAGAATGATATTTAACAGACTCCCAAGATATGAAGCCATGGTGTAATAGACCTTACAAATTACTTTGTTCTCTATGAAATATCCACCAAAACTACAGATATTCTCAGATATTGTAGACTTAGAGATTTTTAGATATGTATAATAATTTGTCTTGGGCGAGTTATCAGACAAATTAATTCCAACTCCTTCCAGAACCTGGAAACACAAGAATTTATCAATTAAATAGCTTTGAGAATGTGTTAACAAATGAAATTACTCTCCCCACTCTTAAAAAGTTATTATCTGAAATTACCTTTTGGTTTTCCTACAACTTTCCAATGAAAATTATCTGAATTCAGAAACAATACATAGCCATACAGCTGAAGCAGTAAGAAATTTAAAACAGATTATTATAGTTCAATATTTAATACAAATTATAAACAGACACTTTCAAGACTATAAAAGAACAGCAAACACGAACCACTTCTAATTAAAAATACAAAGGCAAAAATCAATATAAGCAATAAGCAGGGAGTGCTATTTATTTTAATTCACACCTGAATAAGGAGAAAATCAGGTAATATTGAGGGAAGATGCAAAAACTCTTGAACTTCTGCTTTTACATACTTACTAGTCAGCAAATTAAGAAATAATTATCCTAAAAGAAAAAAATCTCTTGAGAACTTGCATCAAAGTGAGCACTTAGGTAACTGTTAATAACTGGCATTTGGTTGCTAAGGTAATCATTTGGGTTTCATACTCAAAATTAGATCTTGTGAAGGAAAAATGAAGCATGAATGTTGGTTAAAATCCTTTGATTTTTGATCAAAAAAAAAATCCTTTGATATTTAAAATCCTTTGATTTTTGATTTTTTTTTGGTTAAAATCCTTTTGATTTTAACTGAATAACTGATCATTTTATTTGTTCTATATTGTGTAACACCACCCTTATGCTTGTTTGCCTTATCTGTGCTGCTTTTTTCTTTAATTAAGAACTGTCAGTTTATTTTTGGTGTATTTAGAATAATCTGTGCATGGCCTAATATTTCATTAACCAAAGCCATTTCAGTTTACTATATGTAACCTAATAAATTAATAAAGTCCAACAAAGGCACTAGAAGGAATACAGCAGGAGAAGAACATAAAAAATTAGATTAAATCAGTGGGAGAACAAGACTGCAAAGCTGCCTGCTGGTACTGAGAACATAAAAAATGTGCACACCATGCTGACCTCGATCATTCAGTGTGCACAGCCAAGTAAGAAAAATATATGTTCTTGTTTCTTCCACACACCTACAGGGGTCAGATTTATTACATATAATAATACTTAATAAATCACTATCACAGACACTTAATTTCATTGATTGTTTTTGAGAACTGTTGAATCACTATTTGAACTAGACATGAGGAGCCTGTATTACATAAAAGCCAGAAAATGGAGACACTGAGAGATAGTGTTATTGTGCCCTGTGCATTTTATTTCTTCTTTAAGGACATTGATAAGCTTTGGTGCTTATTAGTTGTTGACAAGAACTATTACTACTGTATTCTTCAGCATAATATTTAAGATTGATACAATAATATTTTGTACCAAAAAAAAAAAAAAAAAAAAGGGATAAAGATACCTAGGTTAAAGCTCCAGTCCACATGGAAGTCAAAACAGGAAAGGAAATTCTAAATTCAGTTGTATATCTCAACAAGTATACCAGGTCTTGGCTGACATATCCTGATTGAATGTATTAGTATTGCACAGCTTGTTAAGACTGTTATAAATGTGCAAAGATAAATCATCATCTATGCTACGAAAGCTTCTTCAGCTATAAACATGCACTTGGCCTCCTCTTTGTGACTAATTTACACAGAGTTAAAATAGTGCTCTTACCCTGAAAGCATAAGAAGCAGATCTATGATGCCAACATGCAGTGCCAGAGGAATTGCAACTCTACCTATCAATTGTACTTAAGTCTTTTAGCAGTGTTCTCTGGGGAGCTGAGAGTCAGATGGCTTCACTTTCAGCCTGAGTGATTCCAAATGCCACTACCTACTGCTGAATCAGAAACACACTTCAGTTCTGCATTGGCAGATGCAAACTTTGCTAATGCATGAGAAACTCATCTGCAAAGTTGCTCTGGAAATGCCTAAGAGCAGCCAACTAAATTCACCCAGCAAGTATTAAAATAAATTTCCAACAGCACACTGTCCAATACTGTCACAGGAAAAGAATCTTAACAATTCTTTACCATCATCTTGCAAATGTTTTTCAAGACCTCGCAATGTTCAGATGTAAAGTGCCAGACTTCAGCAGCAAAAGACCCATAGTGATAAAAATACAGAAGGGCTTGAGTGCTAGATTATGATTTATTGATGCTAGAGATAAATGTTGCTATAAAGAGCCTTGCTTGCACTCTCCTTAATTTGCCATATCTCTCAACAGTACTAATAAGGAATAAATATTCTCTCAGATGAATACAGTCAATATAAAGAAAGATGGGTGCTGACCTGCCCTTGATCACTCTCCCACAGTTCTCCTGTTTTTATTAAGAATAGGATTTACTGAAAACCTGATGCAGAATCTGTTTGCAACATCAGATCCTATCATTAAAATTCTTAAAATTTATAGAATGAGAAAAAAAATTAATCTCTAGTCGCCAAGATGCAAAACTAGAATTCTCAAAAGTTATTTTTTTAGAATTTACAAGAATCTAAAATTAGATATCATTCAAAAAATTCTTTTGCAACCTTAACACTACTGTGTACTGCCAAGTGAACATGTGTCATCTCTATTTCATGTGTAGTGGTTCATTTACTCAGGAAAAATGAAACTTCTATTATTTGATGACATTTTCTGTTTCTCATTATCAGCTGCATTTCACTGTACAGCAGCATCTGGCTCTGGGAAATCTCTGCTGAGATGATTTTCTTATACTAAGGGCATTAGTGTTGGTTATTTCCCTACTAGTCTAAGTCTGAAGTCAGGATGATGTAATGTGCTCCAGGCAAACCTGCTTTTGTGGGGAGGGGTTGGACTAGATGGTCTCTAGAGGTCTGTTCCAACTCCAACACTTTTGTGATTCTGTGAAGTCTAAGAAATGAAACCATGTTGGTGGAGAACACCTACCTGAAGAGATATATTACTTATCTGGACAGGCTGTATCCCTGTGCAATCTAATGTGAAATTAGTGGGTACATGCACTTTGCAGAGGCAGAAGCAAAAGGTATAGTCAATTAAATACTGATAAATCTCCAGGTACTTAGTGTCAGCCTTTCCTCTGGCCTTTAATAAGCTTTTACTGGGTACTTCCAATACTGAAAATACATATAGACATTTAGGTATAGACTAAATATAGGTAGACAATCCTTAATTAGAAACTGATGTAGTTCAGTTGGGAATCTGAGTTCTAAATTTCCCATTTTTATTTGATGATTGCTAAAGGAAAAACAAGAGACCCAAGTAATATCTCATTTATAGTAGTGACTGGATATCTCCATATTTTAACTCCAGATCCTGAAAAGTACTTGACTGAGTGCCCCCAATTCACAGTAGAACCAAGGTTCTGGAATTGCTTCAGCCCTTGCAAGAAGATTATCTTTTTTAAGTTAATAAATGTTACAGTCTCTTATGTTATTGGTAAACATAACCAATATTTGCTTAAAATTTTAAGTCTACTATATAGAAGATTAAAAATGTATTGGTCATTTAAATAGTTTTATTTTTCCTTATCCTTTTTATAAACCTTTTTTGATATTCTATCTATTACAGGTTGGATAAACAACTTCACAGAAATAATCTTTCTAAAAAAGTGAAACACTATCACGACTCAGAAACAAACTTGTATAAATAGTGTAATAAATCTATAGAAGCTACATTAATTTGTTGGGGACATTCTAGAGAATAGAAAAAAACCCCAAAACTGTGATGTGGGATTATCCATATGCATGTGCAGTAGTAAATGGGATTTTAAATGTCTTGATAGTAATTCCATTTCACTTTTTACTCAAGTAAGAAAGAGGATGTTGCTTACCTTTGTCTCAATTTGTTTAGTTTCTAGATTCTGAAAATGCAGTTTTACTTTTGTTTTCCCATCATCTGAAGAGCCTTTGAGCTGAGAGAATTTAAACCTCCACAGCACGTTCTAAGGAGAAAGAAATTTGATGAAGGACTCTGTTGCACAATCTTACCTAAACATTGATCATCAGTTTTAGGTATCAAGATAAAGCATTAGAGCAGTAAAATAGCACATGATAACAGGCTGGTTACAGAGCAAATATAATTAACAACCCTGTATGATATCTGAAAGCAAAAGATGCTATGTTTCCATAGTTGTTTGTAAAAGATGTAAGAATTCTAGGCTTCTTGGTCTTCTATAGGTTTTGTACAGTGTGCTACAACTGTTGTCAAATCCTACATTGACAAGTCTATTTTAATAGTTATGCAGATACTTTTGAAAAACAAGCATTGGGAAATTATTTTTGAAAGTAATGTAGTTTAATCTATTTATTTTCATGTTTTCTATTGACCCCCTGAAAATGTGTTAGTGTAAAAAAAACCATAAGGTAACAACTTGCATCTGGACTTCCTGCTGATATATCCATAATATCTATAATATTAATGAAAATTCTGTGCACATGTTGAAATGTGATTCACTCCTTGGATGCTGCTGAGGAAACACCATTTAAAACTAACAAACTACACCCAGAGAAATTTTTTCTATGTTCCTTTTTATCAATATACCTCATCACATAATATATTTTTTATGCACACCAGTGCTACCAGTGGTCTTTACACCCACCTCCTACTCACAGTTTGAAAGGGAATGCTCTATAAACAAAAAAAGTTTTTTACAGAAGGAACAAAGAGGCTGATTCCATCTCCTGGTTCCCTGCAGACATGAACATGAACATCACTGACTTCTTAGGCAAATAGAACAGATGAAGAAAAACCCAACCATGCTACAGCATTGTGATGGTGCTTAAACTTTATGTTCACGAACAGATTTGAACTGGGACCAGAGGGTCTAATTAGAACACCTGAAAAGTATTCAAAGCTTAAATGAGTTTGGATCTAAATAGGACAGATGAATGTTCACTATATAATATAACTGCTAGGGTGGAGATGAAACAAGAACTTAGGAACAATTTAGCAATAATAGGCATTGCTGGAGTCATCATCTCTCTCAACAGTTGACACTGAGTTAAAAAGATGTGCATAGCTCTAGAAGGTGGAAGAAAATGCACACTTCAGGATCCCTTTATCTTGAATGAGCAGCTGGAGGCACAGGATGGGAATGATGAACCAATCAAGCCAAGAAGATAAAAAAGAATGTCTTAAGATCAGATCTAAAGCAGTTGCAGGCCATAAGAATATTTCTGTGATGGGCCCAGGATGGTAAATGCTGAATGAGTTAAGCCCATGATGACCCTGGAACAGAACATGTAGGAAATGAAGTAATTCTCTCAGGTAAGTTTAAGAAATCCTCAAAACAGGGATCTTTATCATTATTTCTCTGCACAAAGATTTCAACAAACACATACATTTTGATTCCAAACCCCAAAATACCAACAGAAAAACCTAGATCCTGTGTCAGTATTTCAAAATGCAGTGTTTCCTCTGAAGTCAAAATGACTAACAGAATTTTTTAAATACATATGTAAAAAATCCTTTCAGTTTGAAGACCATATTTCGGTAGTACTCTAAAAAGTACATTTTAGGAAGAAATATTCAACACAAAAATAAAATAAATATGGTTACAGATAACTTCAATAACAGCAACATTTCTTTTTTTCTCTTACCTTTGTTTTACTGTCAAAACAGGTAAATCCCAGAGCAAAGTCAACTGTGAAACACAGGGAATCCCCTTGCCAACTGCACACATAGGTTTTAGACTGGGGAAAAAAAAGGTGTGATTTTTGAAAGGACAAACATAATCATTTATTACATAAAGATAATATTTTATGCAGCTTTTTGTGTGGGGTGACACTCAGCTGACAACAATGGTACTGCTTTTTTTTACTATATTTTACAATTTCAGAAACTTCTGACTCTAAGTCAGTATCAGTTCTGTCAGCTAGATATTAACTGGAAGTTTTCTATATTTCAAGTCAGTCTACAAAATAAATACCATATTCTTGGAGATCATCCCTTAGAAAACACAACACAGAACAAATCTGATTATTTCAAACTTTTGGAAAACTGCTTAGACCTCATCTACTAATGACCTCTGACATATTTTCCAGCAAATGTGAAGGTAACAGAGAATAAATGTTTAGTCATTGCAATCTAATTATGAAAAAGCTACCCATTTACTTGACATCTCTGCCCAAATTGAACCTTGTGAACTCTTTTTTAGTTTTTTTTAATTAAATTCCAAAAGATAGTTTTAACTCAAGAATGGCCTAGAGGAGACAGAAAACATTAATAAACTTGCTTAACTTGAAAACTGTCCTTTGAATTGCATTTTCTAAAGATTTTTAGCATAATCTAAAACTTTGGCATTTAGTAATTGTAAAGGTTTCCTCGTTCCACTATTAATAAAAATTTTTAGAGCTATACTAAAGTAAGTATTTCTGATTTACAGATGTGACATTTTATAAAGGATTTTGAAAGGGCTGGGAATGAAATTAATTTGTTAGTGCAGATTAGTATTATAATCAGCTCAACAATGACAGAGATGTATATTATTTCTGAATAAATTATTTTGCTCATTGGTGTTCAACAATCGTATTAGTTGGCATTTAAAAACATTTCAGTGATTGATATTCAATTAGAACGACATTTAAATATCCCTACATTTTATTCAGTAATTATAAGGTGGCATTAAGCACTAGTCATAACTTATTCTCCATTATCTTCCAATTAAAAGGTTATACTAGCTGAGCTTTGACTCAGCAAAGCAATTTCTAAATCATATTAAATTAGATTTCCCCAATGGGCAAGCATCTAATTGCTCACTCACAAATTGTGAATACTAAAACGAACAATGAACAAATAATTAGCTTGGAGTATTTTACAAATATTCAATATTTGAAAATAATGGCACTGGTTTGGAAATTATTTGTAGACAAACATGAGAGACAAACAGAATATACTGCATTTTCACTGTGATACAATATGCCACATGGATATCAATAAGGTTTTTACTTACAAAATACACTAATGGTGTTTTGTTTCTAACATAATTAGTCTGAGATTCATATATTCAACATATACTTTCTAAAAATAACAAGAAAAACCAGACAGCAGAGCATCTGGACAAGAATCATATCCATATCCGTATGTACACAGTAGACATATTGCACACTGTATTCATATTTTTCACTTTAAGTAAAAAAGAAAAGTGCTATGCCACTGTATAGAAATAATATGGTATCAATATAGTAAATGATAAAATATTAATAAAACTTTGATTTTTCTTAGAACAAAGGAGTTAAAGCTAGATTAACATTATTTTATTATTTCAATTACTTTATTTTAAAATTTTATTTTTCAGAGGCAAGCCATCCCTTTCACATGTAGAATAACACAACTGATATGAATATGGTTTCATTTGTTCAGTAAAACCAATACCTACTTTGTATATTATAAAACACTCATCACCATCTGGTTCTGGTCTTTTTCCTTTTTTATTTTAACTACCAATAAATGCCAATAAAAATACTGCATGCATTCAGCATGTTAAATTTAGTAATGACCTCAAAATCCATGAAAGTTAATGAACAAGCTCTTTTGAGCTAGGTTTGTCTGTTTTTACTTCATGTAAAAATAAAATATAAAAAAACAAACATTAGAGCTTAGCCATAGGCAGATCAAAACGAAGTGACTAAAAATATCAAATAGAACAACTGGAAATAGCCAAAACTGAGAACTTCTCCCTATTAAAGTGCATTTTTCAACAAAATCCATTATTTCATAAAGACTGGAGAAAATTGTATACAGATGAGTATATATCAGTATACAATGTCCAGGTTTGCCAATCTGAACTGATAAAATTTAATATCATTCAAATATCACTGATATTCAGAGCAAGTCCCACCTCATATTACATTTAACTTTTTTTTTTTTTTAGCCTTTCTGTGAGTGTGGGCATCTGTGAAAACTGGAAGTTTATAAGACTTGTCAGAGGAACTTAAATGGCTGCAACAGAGAAGGACTTAAATGATGGGTTTTTTACAGTGCAGAACTAAATTAGAGCTAAAATAATACCTGACAGCATTCAAAATAGAGTGAGGGTTAGGAGAAAAATTATACTAACAACAGGCAGTTTGGAACACAGATTCCTACATTCTTACATCCAGCAGCTTTTTACAAGCTATCAAATGATACAGGAGTGACAGGAGTAAGGCTTCTGAATGCATCAAGTATTTACCAAAACATACAATTAGGTAAATAGCTTTAATATGGGGACTGGTTAGGTCAAGAATGAGCTTTTATTGAAAATCCCTCTTTTAACACAAAAACCCTTCAAAGTAGGATGTGGAGATGATGATAAGAGTAAGGAGAGTTGTTATTGCTATACTGAGAAATGTATCTTAGCCCACACACAGAGAGAGGCATATAAAATTAAATCCCTTAATTCTGGAGACAGTCTGCAAAATCTTCACAGTCTTTTCACACAGAATTACTTGTGCTAAGCAGAAGTGCTTTTAAAACTCTTTGAAATTCCAAAATGGTTATATTAAACATGCACATAATTTGGCTTTCTCATATTTTAAAATTCTAACTGTTATTTTAGGATAATATGTTTTATATAACTTTTTTTTTTTAAGCAGAACTTTCAGAAGACATTTATCAAGTATACTTAAAACATTCTCCATCTGAATAGATATTACAGATGACAAAATAAAATGACTGTGAAATCTGACATACATCAAAAGCATGATAATTTTCATAATTTTCAAGCAGAACAGAATTTGAAAGCTCAGGTGTGTTTATTCCTGTTCCAAATAACTGTGCAAAAGTTGATCAGTGAAATAATTTGTGTGAGAGTGTACAAATGAATACCATCTTCACTTTAAAAATCTGGCAGATCCACTCATTTGGCCATATTTTCAAGGAATTAATTAAAAGGTTATATAACTGTGATAGTTATGGATAGATACAATTAAATCCACCATAATGAAACAAGATTAAAAAACCTGTAAATTCCTTCAAGATCTGCAATGATGCAATCAAAGGAATTGCATCTAACCCCTTAAAATGACTCTTTTTTTACATACTTAACTGGGTATTAGTATAAAAAAAAATTACATTCTCTTGTAAAAGATGGTAATGTGACCATTTGAAGAAGATATTTTAAAGATATATTAAACATTGATGCATATCTATAGTTCAGCATATATGTATAAAAGAGGCACACTGGCACTAAAATTAATATTTTTTTAAAAGACCCAAATAATGGATCATTGTATTTCACTGAACTTAGAGGTTTATATTGATTTTGGTAGAATCAGTGCTAGTGCTTAAAATGTTCATATTTTAAATGCTGGTTTTCCTAGGATACTACTGTACCTGAACTTTTGCCTTTAGGTCAGAGCTGCACTCATTAAGTAAAATTCATGTCAAATGCCAGCTGTTCTAACCAAAATAAATACCTGATCTAATCTGTTTGTAATTGGTAATGCTTGTGACATTCTAACAGCTAAAAATGGCACCAAAAATGGTTTTCTTAGTGGAGCTCTGATTGGACAGATTGCCTTTCCAGAAAACTTCAGCCTAACTGGGGATCAAGCATGAAACTGCTAGCACAGAGAGACTAGGGCTACGTGCACATGTGGCCTGAAGCAAATGCTCCTCTGCAGGGAGTTGTGTTCCTATGGGGAGACTGATAGGTCAATTAATTGCTACTGAACCATTGTAGTTTCAAGCTATTACCTGGCAAGACAAGCAGATAATGCAGTTCTGGATGCCTGCTTAGGGCCACAGTATTCTCTCTGTAATACCAACCCACAGAATACAAACCTGACAGAAGAAAGAGAACTTGCTACCTCTCTGCTGAACAAGCAGAGTGTGGCTTAAATTGGTTGTAGGAAAAGTAGGGAAAGAAAGGAAGGTAAAAGGACAAAAATCCAAGGCCAGAAGCTTAGCAGTGGTCATCCTCTAGCAGGGGAATTTCTATGTGCATTTTTTAGCCTTGGCTTACGTCAGGAACAGATTGTGCTTCTGTGCTTCAGCTGTGCCTTTCTGCTTTTGTAGAAACTCATTTTTTTTCCATAAGGAAAAGCAAGATATAGCAGATTTGTTTAACAGTTTCCTACCTGCAGACTGTCCCAAGTACATTTTCACATACCTAAGCCTGATTCTCAGTAGCAGTCATGATAGTCAGGCTGGCACCATTCACTGTAGTGGAATTCTACTGGACTGAGGATACTCTAAGGTATGTTACCCTCATGTCTATCATTTTTTTCTAAGTGTGTAACACACTGCTCAAGCTCACAGATGAAAACAGAGATTGGCTGAACCAATCACTATGGATAAAGAATAGCTGCTAAAAAAAAAAAACAAAACACCAAAACATCTCAAAACAAAGAAATAACAAAAAAAAACCCCACAAAACAAACAAACAAAAAACACACAAAAGTATTAATTGTATTTTTTTCACTATTGTTTCTCTTTCTTATACAGGAATTTTAATCATGATGTTATAGCAGCACAATATTTGTGGAAAGAAAACTGTATTTTTTTAATGGGAATCCTACAGAAGCAAAGCTTCAGGTCTGTATGAACAATTGTTCCCAATAATGAATTTTGCATGTATCCAGGAAAAGACAATGTACTTAGATCCTTAGTTAAGGAGCACATCAATCTAATGCAATTATTAAACATACAAATTATCTAAAAAATGTTATTTTACTGATGAAATGGCTTCGAGGTTTAAATTATTCTTTACTTACCCCTGTTCTTTGAACTTCCAAGAAAATAGCTCTTTGGAATGATTTCTCCCACACAGCCAACTCGTTGCCCAGCTCTACATTGAAATAATGACTTTTGCCATGTCCAACCATCACACTGAAACAATATGGCCTCTGCTCTTCAAGATCAAAGTCCTGATGAATACCTAAATAGAAGTTTGCTTGTAGCCAGCAATCATCAGCAAGCCAGAGCTGAAAGACATGTTTCAGTATGTGATTCTTCATCTAGCAAAAACAGTTAAAGCAACATTGTCTTCTGTAAGTCGTGGGTACTTGGATGCAGGATGTCATTATGATAATAATTACCATGAAGAAATGTTCTGAGAATTAAGTAATTTCTTTGCTTCTTATTCACTCTACCCTGTATCATGTAATCCAAGCTACTTCTGCAGTTCCAAAATGCCATCAAAGTTACCTAAGCAATACATAATTTAAAAGGAGTTTGTAGGAATACATCGTTTATAGGGAAAAGGAAGAAGATCTTTGAACTGTTTGAAAACAATTAAGAGCTGTATAGCAGCTTTACAGGAGAATAGAGCTACTCCAGTCTAATTGGGTTCCAATATGCTAATCACCAAGGAATGGAGTAATTTATCAAGCACACATAGGCTAATTCTGGAAATGACAACATGGGTTGTCCCATGCCCTCTAATAGCTGCCAGTGCTGCTCTGCAGCTATAAGGGAAGTCACCCTTATATCCCTGCCATCACCTTCAAGATGAACAAGAGAAGCTTCACATTAGTGTTGCATAATAGAAAATACCCCTGTAGCAGAGTGCTTTAAAAATGAAAACAATTTCTTACAAGAAACTTCTGTAATCTTTGCAGATGTCATTGATTAGCATAAATATTGACAAAAAGAAAACTAAATACCAAAGCTACTATCTGTACATCTGAGCACTTCCATGGACTTCATTTCCAAATTACACAGGTTTTTACATTTTCTGTTTATCAGATAGAGTCCTTTCCTAGCTCCATTTCTCTATGATAACATAGATTATAACATGATAAAAGATTTAAAGGACAACAAGGAAATTTGCAAAGACAATGTTACATCTTATATTAAAAGGTCACCCACAAACAGAATTTTTTTTCTCTAGCACTCCAGGTTAGGTTTCAGAGACTTAAGCAGATATGAGGTAAAAGGAGTGATGTTTGACTGGACTTATAATGATTTAAAATTTAGTTTTCAGCAATACTCCATCATGGGCTGTAGTTGGAACTCCATGCACAAGAAAACAAGTCCAATCTGAGCATCAAACTGTCATGTAAAATACTCTAATAAATGTCAAATAAATACTTAGGGTGTTAAGTCCCTCTTGTTCTAGATGCATACAGTGCCTCCCTCATGGGGCAGCAGTGAGGATCCACATTTTCATAATGAAAAGCAGCAGAAATGTGCTTTGCTAGCACACCCTCTGTGTACTGCTCTCATAGTCACAAGCAGGATCAAAATAGATGGCAATGGAAAATTTATCTTGTGCTGGTGAATTACTGAATAACATAATGCTGGTAAATGCAACCTTTTGCAATTTACTCATGTCTAGTCTGTTAGGGTATGGATGTTTTGTTGGGCACCTCAGATGCTGCAAATAATGCCACTAGAGTACACAGCACTTTGTAGACAAAAATGGCCCTGCAGCTACCTGAGGAGAGAACGGGCTTGAAGAAGTTTAAAGTTATTTTAAAATGCTCCTTTGGGCTGTTAAAAAGGAAGTTGAACAAAGTATGTCTGCATAATCCAGTGTTCAGCACCTAGGGAGTGACAGGTATTACAGCTACACGTGCTCAGTGAAGATGTAATTACATCTCAGTGTTGCTCATCCTGGCTTGTAGACTGCTATATTAATATTTTTTATGTGAAAATTGTGATGTCTGAAAATACCAGGTAATAGAAGAAAATTAATGTTTTAATGACAGGTAGCTTTTAAAAACTCATCTAATATTCTCACTCCTGAAAAATACAGGTTTTCAGTAGCTGTTCCAGTAAATATGGAGTATGAGGCAAGGTACAGGAAGGAACACAAGAGATTACATTTATCAATCATTCTTACCACTAAATGCAAGTGCATGATATACATATACATTTTAAATGGCATATTTGCATATGCCTATCTGTATGCAAGTGCATAAATATTATGTATGCATACATACACATAAACATAACAGATTTGTTTTGTTTTAAAATGTAATTTCCATATTGGATTCTTATTTGCCATGTTTAACTTTCGTGTCATAATAAACCTAGATGAGAAGCTTACAATTAGGTGAGTGACAAATGCACCTCCCTTAAAATCTTGTGTAAGATACAATAACACTCTTCACTACAGCTTTGCCCTAGTTCTAACTAGCATCTGAAAACCCATCAGAATACCCTCCCCAAATGGCAGCTTTTACAACATAAATTCCATTTTTCAGCCTACAATGTAGAAACCTTAATATATTAAGATTTTTTTTCCTCTTTTTTTTACTTGTTGGCCCCATTGTTATTTATACTGAATAATCAACAAAAAACAGGTTAAAGAGTTGATTTTGAACTTTTGCTCTTTATCTAATGTATTAATGAAGACTGGCAATTAAGCATTCATTTATTAAAATGTCAAGAACATTAAGGAGTTGAATCCTGGGTAGTTCATTTCCCTCTTCTTTTTCTTAAGGAAAAAACATCACAGAATTTTCTTTAAGGATAGATTATCCTTACTAGATAATATTTTAATTATTATTAATTACTAGAATATTCAAGGAAGGAGTTTCAAATCCATAGTAACATTTAAAGGAGACAAAACCCACCAAAATAAATCCAAAGTATTTTCAATTAGTATAATGAGTATGCATTTCATTGTTGACTGACTTATTTATCAGAACAAAGTAAATTTTAAAACAAGATTCAGGAGACCAAATGAAATACCTGGGACAGAAACTCTTTGCTGCTCAATGATGAGCAGAACCTGAAATTGTCCATGTGTGTGGATCTGGAAATGTGAAATACTGTTATAAGCTTATCATTAACAGGAAAAGACAAGCTTTCTTTACTAAATAATATCATTGTAATTGTTAGAAAACCTACCTTGTGAATTTTAAATAGAACCTCACAGAGGTTATAGATTTTTTCAGCTCGTACCCAGTCTAGTGTGCTTACCTATAATATCAAAAGCAAATATTAACACATTTTTTTCTAAAATGATTTACAGATGTAAAAAAAATAGTCACCCATTGTTATTCTACTGGATGCTCAAAATATAGGAACATTACTCCATTTAATATCCAGTATTCAGGAAAGACTGTCAAAGAGCATTCAATTCTTACAGAAACAGCATCTATACATCATCTACAGTCTTACTGTAATTAAAAGATTACTTCCCCCTCCCCCCATTATTACTATAGTATGATGGAAACCTCTTTGTAATCTCTGTGGTGAGTTAAATAAGCATATTTATTTCCCCACGTGCTAACCCAGAGTCTCAAATCCAGAGTCAGTCAGCTAAGGGAAGATTCTTTTCAATCACAGTTAATGGCAGAAAAATCTTTCATCCCTATTAGTGGCTAGACAAGATATGAAAGCATAAGCATTAACTCAGTCTGCTGTTTATGAAACTGAATTTAGCAACACATGCTACAGTCTCAAAGCTGTTGAAACACTGCTGAACTTTCATTTGCTTCTATCCTCCTTGTTTTGATTCCTGAAGATTAATTTAAACTGTTGGGGTTTTTTGCTGCTATTAATGATGCTACCATGCACAATGGTGACACTGCTGTGCCATGAAATCCACTCTGAATACTTCAGCCTTAGCCCCATTATCCTGTGCACCTCCTTCAGCCTTTGGCTCTCTGTAACCTCTCAGGATTTTTTCAGCTGAGATAGCTTGTGAGGATGATAACTGCTGGCACCTACATAAGCCAAGATTTTCTTTTAGTGTGTGTGTCAGAGAAAGGCTACCATACTTAAAGCCAGGAGTGAAGCAGTCTGAATATCCTAGTGTGCAAGGTCATCAGGAGAACATGAGTGATGTGTTGAGAGGGATTTTAAGAAGGGGAAACAAACACACGACAAAAGGATCCTATAATCCAGACAGACACTTGACATTGGTTTTTCCAGAACTATCATAGAATGTCTAACTTGAAAAATTTTACTCTTAGAGACTGCAGTGCTTTAAAAATGTCACAAATGCTCTCACATACTTCTAGTCTATCAGAAAAGTTGAAAAGGATCAGAAAAGTTAATAAAAAGTACATTATCCTGCATTTACCTTAAAGGATGTTTCAGTTTATTGCAGGTATAGCCATCATCACACATTTAGTAACTGGGTAATGATACGTAACTAAGATAAATGAGATACTAAAATATGTTTCTTAAGCAATAAAAAAGTTTCTCATTATTTCCCCTTGGAATTGTTCCTGTAGGTATTCTATACACTGTAGTTTCTTGGGATTATTTTAGCAAGACAAGATAATTATTTTTGGACAAGATGTTTCAAAAAGGTAGTAGAAGTACTTAAAAGGTGTAGGCAAAAGATTGAAAACTTTTGGGTCAAGAGTAATTTGTTTCACTCTTCAATAGAAAAAAAAAAAGAGCCAAGTATAATTAAAAAATATATTGAAAGATATAAAAAAAAACCACAAAGCACTCTCTTATGTTCAAAGCTAATGATACTCTGCAAGCTTTTCTTCTCTGTTTTTCAATGGTGGAATGATTTGTTACTTTCACATTATTCTTATATTTATTGCTTTTCTTAAAACTTTAAGTAGCACATGCAGTGATTGCCTAGCTGCCTTCATGTAAATCTCTCAGTGCTATTTATTTAATCATGTTGAAAAAGATAATTTTATAGCTACAGGTAACACAACGACTGCAAAGCTATGGCTACTTGAAGACTTTAATTTAAAAAAAACAACATTGAACTATGTGGAAAACATAAAAAAAATCAAACAATACAATCCTCCCCTACATAAAGCCTGTATTTCATAAAAAGAATTTCATTTTTCTATAATTTTTCAATGGTATAAAAAATAGTTCAGTTTTGAATGACATTTTTGAATACTTTCTCCTGTTTCTTCAAAGATATGAATTCAGAACCTTTTCAACCTCTGAAAACTGTAAGAAATTTAATAGATGCTTTTAGAATGTAATAGAATATTGCCTTTATATTAACATTGACACAAGAATAATTAATACTTGTTCAATGGTATTACATCTGCTGTTTTCAGGAATGTGTCAGAATTCTCATACAGCATTATGGAAATGAAATCTGTAAATGTCTTAAATACAGTCAGAGAAGCCACTGTAGGGATGCAGAAAGACCATTCCCCATTAATCACATCACTCTTGACATTTACTTCTGCAGTGAAGCTTCTATGCTTTTGGAAACACCATTGGAGACAGTGTTGTAATTGTGTATAAATAGAATATTACTTGCCATCATTTCTTTCATAGTATAATATCCACATTTTTTTCCCACAACTTACTTTATTTTTGTCCATGAGGAACTATGAAAGTTAGCAGCTGTATTTACATTTGTGACATGCAGGACAATATTCACATCATCTTTTACAGACAGTGAAAAAGAAAATGAGTGGAAATTATACCAGATCCTTTTTACAAGCAGTTGTAAAGTTATGGGTAATTCCATTGCAACTAAAGATAACTGTATGACTTGTAGGTGAGCTACTCTGTGCACACTACAGTGACACACTGATGCACTACACTGATTCAGTATAAAAGGTTTAACAGACTCTATCACATCTGTATTGAGATGATGCAACATATTGACAAAGTTCCCTTTGTTCATTATTTTGAAAAGCTGCTGTCAAAAAAATGGTAAGAAATACAATATACTGACAAGTAGCATCATATGGATGCTACCAAACATGAATCCACATTCTACTAGAGTGCTGAACATGATAGATGAAGTTTATCCCCATTTAGTATCATGTAGATGGATAGCTTTAATTAAATCAAAAATGTTTCTTCAAAAACAGGACTGAAAACACTAATTAAAATTTAGAAAATAAAAGCATTCATGTGGTGTGTTATTTATTTGTTTAATATTTTTGTATTCTTTTTACACTTTAATTGGATTGCAGTAATTGAGTCAAAGGTTAATTCATTATCTTATAGACAAATCTTTTTTAGAGGAGAAAAAAATCCCTTTTTTTTTTTTTCCCAAATTTGTTGTTATCATTTAAAAAAGAGTACAATTGGGCATTTAAAGATGCTTGAAGTTAATAGGAATCACTGGATTTAGAATGTTAATCTAGAGAGAGATAAAATGTTACTGATTGCTTCTCATTAGGGTTCATAAGAAAGGTTTGAAGAACATGCACTTCCCAAAGGCACTGCAGATGATGCACATGTGAAGGATCAGCTTTTCTTTGCATCAGCTGAAGAAAGGGGGAGACTGACCACCTTCTGAGCAAAACTGTCAGGAAGCTATATAATTGAAATTGCATTTTAATTCCATATTTTATTCTTTTTGATATGTTTAAAGCAAAGGCTTTCTGGAGAAAAAAAAAAAAGGATAAAACAGCACCATGTGGTAAGGCTGGGTCACTTCTTAAGAGTTTAGAATTCTACAGCTCATTTCTGTTTCATTCTTTTAAAGTATTTTTTATTAGGCTTTTTTTTTTTAGAGAAGTCTTATCTAAGTCATGTGTTGTGAAATAGAATTCCTGTTATCTAGCTATGTAAATTCTCAAAGTAGGATATTTGTACAAACTGTACATTTTCCATTGTATTTTCTCTAACTTCATTTTCTTGCCTGTGTCCAAAGGCAACAACTAAGAGTATTGATGGTGTATTTAATGACCTATCTTGTCTTCAATAAAACAGAAGTAACTATCAACTCATTACATCTACTAAATAAGGTAAGAAAAGATGTGCCTGACCAATCAGAGAAAACACTGAGCTTGAAAACTTTAAAAAATAAACCTCTCCTGTTAGAATTCTTTGAACTGTCCAGATAGGTTAAGATGTCAAGGTCAGAGGACCCCGAAAGAGATTAAATATCTAAAGCTTACTGGAAGTCAGTGGCATTTATGGTTTGAACTTCTTCTGAAATCTCAGCTGCCACCTTCACTTGATATGGAAAAACAAACCAGACATAACAAACAGGTTTCCATTTACAATTAAACTGCCACAAAAATAGTGATTTTTTACCGGTGGGGTGCTGAAAATGTAGAAGGATGAACCCTTCAGTGCCAGAAACTTGAATTTGTAGAGCTGAGATGAATCAGTTCCTTCAAGTCTCTCATTTACCCATCCCATATGTATGACCTGTAAAAGAAAATAATGCTGATTAGAGAAAATACTGAGTTGCACAGGGGCAGAAATGTCACAGCACTTGTGAATGCACTGAGCCCACAGGGCTTTAAAGGAAGTCGGTGCACAGAGCCTGAAGAAGGCATTGCATGAAAAATTCAACATTTGTTCTATGGACAGAGCTGAGAAAACAAGATGATCTCAGGAATGTTTTTCTATTGAAAGTGCAGCATTTGTACCTCTTGGTATTACCAACTGAGCATAAATGTGGAAAGAATGGACAGAGAATAACCAATAGTACAGGTGAGTGCTCATACTTTTATAACATGAACAACTCACACACTGTTTTCTGATTGTTATTTATATCTCTTACAGTTCAACTAATTCAGAAATTAATAATAAATATGTTTAGAAGTCAGTCTTTCTCTACACTCTTCTATCAAGCTCCAGCATTAACATTTTAAAGAGATCCAAGAAATATTTCTCAGTGTGCTATTCTGTATAATTTAATAACTCTCACCAAAACCTTGTCTCTATAGTAGTCATCAAAAGTTTAGAAACAGGATGTTCAGACATTTCATTAGTTTAACAAAATATATTATAGTACTACTTTAGTTATAGTATAGATAATGTACTACAAACTATACTATATTTGAATATATCATTTTAGCAATATATTATCAAATAGTATAGACAATAAGGATAATATCCAAATCACAGGGCACAAACAATACAATATTTTCCTTTATATTCATAAAATCATGTTTGCTGACTTGTAAATGGACTTCATTTATAAAATGTTAAAAGCATGTAAATATTTATTAGAAGTAGTTTTACTCATAGATAAATTGATAAGCAAAGGACAGACTCTCTTATGGTTTTTGTTCATCAGCATCATCAATTCTTACAGAAGAACCCACTAAACAATTTTGTCATTAAATATAATGTCAAATGACAAAACACTGATAAAGACTGAAGCTTGCCCAGGTCATTCATAAAACATCATATAGTAAAACAAACACATTGTGATTAATATAAATATTATTGAAAACCAAAGATCTTAATTTAATATACTAAAAGAAGGCAACTATGAAATTTTCAGTTGAAACTCAGGACAGGATGGTATTAGAAGACTGGAATTCCATTTGTCAAGATTGTGTTTTCATTTCAAAATACACATGTGATTTCCTGTGATTAACAGGAAAAACTTGACTTAGGTTGACAGAAACCCCAGGTTAGCCCATAAGCACTGGCCTAAGTACCAACAATAGTGCAGAAGATAACCATACTTCCTTTAAATAAAATTCTTAATTTAGAAAAATGGCACTGAATTTCACTAAAGAAATCTTTTTTTTCAATGAAAATTTGCTTTATGTCAAAGTTTTCAGTCTCTGAAATGGGAAGGATTTCCCCAGGAAAAAAAAAAATAAATAAAAAAAATAAAAGATGATACAAAACCACATTCACTGGACTAGATTTTGGGAGAATGTTCTTTCTACTCACTGAATTATTACAACATTGTAGTATCAGTCTTGACATATATGGATTGTGACAATGTCACCTAGTCATTCCACTTCATCAAAGTTTACACAAAACCAAACAACAGTACTCCAGTTGCATTTTTTAATACATTGCATGAATATTGTATGAACAAAAACCCCAATTCCAGGAAAAAAGAACTTCAGTCAGAGAAAAACCAACCAAATAACAGATCATCAAAACAAAGAGAAAGTCTTAGAACCCTTAAAATTTTCTAATTTCGATTATAATTCTCAAGAGAGATCAAAAATGGTTAAAAGTTTTTCATTTCTTTAAAATCATTACTTAGCTTTGTGTTGTCAACATAAGTTGTGGAACAAGGAAACGATTACATACACTGTAGAAATAAGAAAAAAATGGTCTGCTGATTTGTATTTTACAAAAGAAGATAAAAATTTATCTGGAAAACCTTGCTAGTATATTATAGTTCAAAGTAATTTTTTTTTTAAGTCTTAAATTCCAAGATTTGTGTGTTAGCACCATGAAACATTTAAACTTAGTACTAAAGGTGCTAATAAACAATGTTGCAGCATTTCCTGAACTTTCTGAACGACACCTATAAAATACATGTCTAAATCACCTTGTTCCAAATTTTTTAATGGAGACATGAAAAAAAATAAATCAATAAATGGCACATCTGCAGACCAATTTAACATTTGAAGAAAAGTAACTTCACACAAAACCTACTGAGTCTCAGTATATATATATATTTAGGAAGAGAAATACAACAGGTAGAAGACACCAATTTTTTTGTTTGTTCATTTGTTTTATAATTTCTGTATATTTAAGAAAAAAACAACTCAGAAGTTGTTGATTTAAATCAGGTTTTACAAAGTAAATTAAAAACCTCTTTCCAATGGTACAAGAAGTAGGAGTGCTTCCCAATGCAACAAATTCCCATATGTGATGTAAATACAGTGTTTCATGAAAACACCCACTATGCTTTCCAAGACCTGTCTGAGTTCTACTGTCCTCTGCCCATTTATTTCATGGATCCTTCTAATCAGTTTTTAGGACTACAGTGGAGGATTCTACTAATTACTGTGGATTAGTAACAATCTGCTTTGTTAGGCAGTTGATTTCAGAGCTTCAAATAATAGAAAATTTGAGTTTAGAATTTTAAACCTGACTAGGTATGTGTATGCAAGCTCTACAAATACTGCAGCTTAATGAAATGACAAGAATTTCAAAAACTGGTGTGAATAATGGAAGTCTTACCTGATCTGAGGGAGAACAGCATTTATTTGCCATTTTCATCTGTGAAAGAAAGATTGAAGAATACATGGAGTTACTAATACACTGAAGAGTTTCTGTGATGCAATCAGCATTGACTTAATTACTGAGTAGGGTTTTAAACTTCCAAATTGTATTTAGAAGAAACTGAATAATTCCATGCTTAAATACTAGACTTTTACCAATACATTGAATTTACAAAACCAAGGACTGAAAAGATGGGAAGCCTTTTGTCATAGCTAATATGGCTGCTATCAGAGATGGTCACAGAGCTGTTACTCTTCTTCCTCCACCCAAGACAAGGACACCTTATTGGTAAGAACTGCACCTTCACTCTATGGTACACCTTTTATTTCTATTATCTATTAGCACTTTCTCAGGTCTGTGCCTCTGACTGCATCAGATGTTACCCAGGAATTGAGCTCAATGATCCTTTTGCAGTCAGTGAATTTATCAACAGCAATTCCCAACCTCTCTGTTGCTTTAACTCTGAAACTGTCTCAGCACCAGTGCTTAACTGGACTCTGAGACAGGTTATTACCATTTCAACTGGAGCCCCACAGCCAGGCACTGAGAGACAGGAGCGTGTTGGTTGCAAGGCCCTCAGATGGGGCTCTGAGACAGGACTCACAGACATACTTTAGACTTTGCAAAACTGCTCAGAGAAACCCTTGGACTCTGGCAACAAACTCCTACTTTTCACAGGAGGAAGAGGCCCCTAGCAAGGTTCCTCAAAGCTCTCACACACAGGCTGCATGGCTGCACCATGCCAGAGGTGGCCTGGAGAACTTCGAGAGGTGCTGAGCTTCTTGGGGTTCTTGGTGCTTCAACAGCAACAAACCAGCAGAAGCTCAAGACTCTGTAACTTGGTTAAAACAAGTTGATGACAAGCTCAGTGCTGCAGAAGGAAGACCTCACTGGTCTGATTCTTAACAGGCTTTAACCTGTTGTTGTGCAGGACATAATGAAAAGGCACCTAAAATACTTAAATGTCAGTAGGAATGCCAATCTGGCCCATATTCGGTACCAACCTTTCTCCAGTGCTTCAGACACAAATAAATACACAAAGTAACTATACAGAAGACATGTTAAACACACAGGAAATATTATTTCCTTGCAGTTGTCCCAAGACTCGCTTAATAATAAGATTACTGCAACATAAACCAGTGCATAAACACAGGGAGCAGGGATCCTGTCTCCTTTCGCCCTCATTTTTGGTTTAATCAAATTACCTAAGCTGACTAGGTCATAAGAAAAAGAAAAAGTTAATACTACTTTTTATTGTGTTCAAATGTGTCTGGAAAAGCTCTTTGTGATACTGATCACGCAGGCATCCTACAGAATGGAGTATTGTGAAGAGCATCCCCATAACCAGTCCAGCTTCCCAATGATAAGGGGACCAGGGAAGAATGATTTGACCTCCTCAGCTACTCACTGCACAGCTTCATTCCCTATTCAAAGCAGGGATGGCTGCAGTCATGACATAACTGTGGGGAGATCTTCATCATATTATGTTCCTATGCCATGGTCTGAGGAGAAGTGTGCACTCTCCAGTTTTCCTAGCAACACATGTGCTCTGCATGCCTCCACATCTGGTGCAGAGACAGGAATACAAATGGGACAGGATACACCTTGCTGACAGCTCACAAGTTTTCAGCACTGCAGGACAATAATAGGAGATGGAGACAGCAGGGGAACTGAAAACAAAATCCTGGATCTGCAAAGACTGCAGGCAACTCAGAGAAAAAAAATACATTAATCAATTTTAATCATGTACTTTGTTCTAAAATAATACACCCAGAACAGGAACAGAATGGGAATGAAATTATTCAGAACCATATATCTAAATCTAAATACCTCCCAAGCAGGGATGTATAACTCATTCCTAAATTAGATAAATCTAATATACCTCTATTCTTTTTCCAGACATCAGAGAGGTAGAAAGGTCTTGACATGCACCTTTTATTTTTCTTTCCTGACTGGCAGAGAATCCTATGTGACTTGCTGGTTGCTTGGCTAAGTTTAGGTGCTGTAATTCTTACTGCCTTCCCATTACAACCTCAATGCTTTGAACTCAACCTAGCTACAGCTGTTAAGGATAATAAAAAGTGTTTCTATAAATTCATTATCAAGAAAAGGAGGATTAGGGAGAATCTCCATCCTTTATTGGATGCAGAGGGAAACACAGGAACAAAGGATGAGGAAAAGGCTGAGGTGCTCAATTCCTACTTTGCCTCAGTTTTTAGCAGTGGAAAATTCTTTATATAATCATTGAGACAGTCAAATTTCTATACTACTCCCTACACACAAGTGTTTTTGTTTCCATGTATCCCACATTCAGCTGTATAAACAAAGCAAGACCTTCTTAATCCATCTTCATCACTGAAATTTCACTTGACTGTGATATAGAGTATCACTTAGACATAGGTTTACTTATAGGTGTAAAAGAAAATTTTTACATACTACAACATACATAGTTCAAAAAGCTGCCTAAGGCATAACTATGATCCGTATTAAAAGCCCTGTTTTGAATCCAAATGTCAAGTTTTTACCATTATGCAATGAAAATTATTATGATTTATAAAAATAATAATGTTTAAACACATGCATTTTAACTCATTTCTCTTATCTGCTTATGAACCACACATTTGTTTGTTTGTTTTTAATAACACTATTAAAATATACTTGGGGAGAGAAAAAACCCTTAAGGAACCTTAAGGAAGTTGTAAATATAAGAAATCTCTATAATTTAAATTAACTGTCAGCATTACTTTTAGGTTTTCTACTGAATATGACTATATCAATGTTCAGTGCTGAGTTCCAAAGAAAATAATTATGTTTTATGAGAAAAGTTACACATATTTAGTAGCAAGCTATGTGACTGGTGGAAAAAAAAAAAAAAGATAAATTATTCTAAAGAACTCATAAAAAAACATCTCCAGCACAGCATTGCCATTTCAGCCTACAAAGAATCCTCCAGCTGGAGAAATTAAAAACAAGAGCAGTGAGAAGTACATGAAGATCAATGTGTTTCATCCTGATAACTTCACTGACAGTTTCTGTTCCTTCTCTCCCCCTTGTTTCTTCAACTGTACTTCCTTCTGTGAGAGGTGTATGAAGAAATAAATGTGAGGTGCTGATTCATCTTTATTTCCAACAAAGGTAAATGTGAAGAGCTTTTAAAACATTGAGAAGACCAGGGATTGAATCACAAAGGAAGATTATAGGAAAGTTTCACACTGGTAGTAAAGTATGTGAAAAACAAGAACATGAACAGAGTAATGAATAATTTGCAGCAAGGGTCCTTAGAAAAAAAACTAATAAGCTGACTGTTACTAGGAGATTTTTCTGAGCTAAGACTACAAGGCATACAGCAGCAAGGAGGGCTGAAAAGATACCTTTACATCTTTCTCAGTGTTGCAATATTCCCCATGCTCCTCTGTCTTAGAAGAACTAACTCTCTCCAGGCTAATACTGGAATAATTATTTCTCATCTACCAACAGATATGCTAACAACCAGGGGTAGCATCCTTCTGCAGTGATGGCTTCTCACATCTTCACTACTGAAAGATGACTCCTCCTTTACACTTGATCCTCAGAGAGCTTGCCTTTGCACAGACATAGATGTTTCAGTACTTCAAGAGTAGTCTGACATTAGCTGAAGTGCCACATTGTGGCAGAGCTATTTTTGTACTGCCTACATTAGGATTGTCTTCTGGCAGCAGCAGGAGATCTGACAAAATTATGGCAGTTGCTGAATGAGACTGTATTAGGGTAAAATTATTAAAGTATATTAGAGTAAAGTGATACTGAAAGAAAACAATCTGTATCAGGAAAAGTTCAAAATAAATTATTCAAAATTTATTCTATATACATCATAATGTGTATGACAAAGGATGTATATAAGAGTAGCATGCATAGGCATGGATGAAGTAAGAATTACTAAGGTGCAGGAAGAGTTGTTAGTGAAGAAATGAGAATCAGCACAAATAATTTAAAAATGTGTGGAAGTAAAAAGTGAACAATGGTAAGTACTGCTTAAATAGTAGTAGCACAGGTAAAACTGCTGATATTCTGTATGCCAACAGTATTAGCAAGAATATCTCTTGCAACCACATATCTAGTAGTTAATTTATGTACAGATGAACCATTACTGAACTAGTAGTGATGATATCCAGCTAGTCCTGGAGAATGAGGGACACTACAGAAGTGTAAAAGTGCAGAAACAGGGAAAAGCTCTGAGGAATTAGAGATATTTTCTAACAGCAGTTTCGGAAGTATGATAAGAAACATTTTGTGAAAGGATGGTATTGGAAAGGATGGTATAAGGAATAAAAAGCATTCAGAATGATGCCTAACCCAAAGGCCTTGCCTTAAGTAGTGTAGATGTCAGTCAGTCTGAGTCCAGGGAATTTCACTGTACACTTTAGTTGCACTCCAGCCTCACACTCCTGGTCTTAAGAAATTATTTGCAAGAAAAGGAATTCTCACTGACTGTGGTATCTCCTGTTCTGATGATCAGTTATTATAACAATGCACTGGCCAGAGCTTTCCTGTTGTACCACAGGCTGCACACCTGACAAATCTGTGAAACATTAAGTCCAAGCAAAAAGTTGACTTGCTTCTCATATGATCTGTATGTAGTTATTTTATATCTCCCCAAGAATTGGTCATCAGTATATAATAAAATATTGCTGCAGCCAGGGCACAGCACAGAGAGGATATTGTGGCAGGACACATGCTACCACATACAGTGTATTTGAAAAGAAAAAGACTAGAATCCTACAACTAATAAAACCTGCTTTCATTTATTGCCACTTTTTAGTGTCTATTTCATCTCTATCCTTGGAGTGGCTTTTATTCAGTGGATTTCTTTAAAAAGCAAAAGAACTCAGTTTAAGAACTGGAACTGCTCTAAAAATATTACAATAGACTTCTTTTTGCTGTTCACACACAAGGGATTATGAAATGTCATGAACAATTTACAAAGCTTTCTTGGACTATCAAATAGTAATAGCCTGTTAATCACTAAACAGACAATAGAGAATATTTATAAAGAATGCATCATAAACAAAAATGTTCTTTTTTTTGTCAAAGGTATTGCTTAAGCAACTGAATATTTTAAAATAAAACAATAAATAAGCTGTTGTGATCAAATGTGATTCCAAGTAACTTTTGAAGATCAGAAAAATAAATTCAATTTATATTCTGTTTTGACCAAAGCTTAATGTTGAAATTCAATACAAAAAAATGGAAAAATGAAATATTTGGGCATATCAAAGCTCTGTGAAATGACCAGAAATGATAGATATTTTGTCTTAAAAAGTGTCTCAAATGTGAATTATGTTCTACCCTTGGAAAATGAGAAATAATTTTACAATAGCATAGACAAGAAAATATGCAGAAAATAACCTACATTTTGAAGTGTCAAATCACTGATGTTAGTTGATACTGCTCTCAGCCAGTCAGCACTCTCCTGGGCTGTATAAAACTGAAGTATCCCAGTACTAACTCCATCGAGTGCCAGCACTTCAAATGCATTAGATCTGCAGTAAGAAGAAATATATCCGTAAAGGAAGATATGACAATTTTCTGAAACTGCCCAATATTTCTCAGTATATCAGTGATTTTTACACTTTTTGACAACTTTTAAAGTCTTAACTTTACAAATCAAAAGGAAGAAAACAAAAGGAAGGATAATAATGGGCAGTATCAGGAGCAACACATGCAATAAGTATTCTCTGCATCAGCATAGATATGTGCTGATTGCTTACTTCCCTGGACTATATAATCTTCATCGTTATTAGGATTGAGTGTTCAGGATGAATTCATTTGATCTTTTTGAAAAAAAAAGCTTTTTTTTTTTAAACCAAAATTCTTTTTCTTTACTGAATTATTTTTCTTTATTTATTTATTTTGGTTTCATCTACTAGGAATGCATTAAGTTGCAAAGAATGGCCTTCCCTAGCTTTAATATCTTGGATCCCTACATTTTTTACATATAATTCTAAGCAGTGTTTTCTTTAAGCTCTTTTATAACACAGGGATTTAAGAAATGTACCTAGAAAGTGACTCTGAATGCGACTCTAAAGTTTCAGCACTAAACACCAAAAAACTACATAGAATATTTAAGTGCCTATGAGTGTTATGAGAAATTTTAGTTATATACTATTGTGAAAGACAATGTTAATTGTCTGTATGAATGGCTTTATGTCTGGTTTGTATATAATATGGAGAATAGCACTGCTACTTTCTACATTTACAACATCTACAAATAAGGTATTTAGACTTCTAGACTGCATTTGCTTTTTTTTTTGTACCAACCTAGAATGAACTACTCAAAAATAGTTCAAATACTGCTCTCTGAATTTGCTGTCTTTTCCTGGCATTCTCTGATACAAGGTGAAGTCCTCTACTGCTAACTTCTGACATATGTCAAAATGAGCATTCAAAAGGACACATAGAGCTTAACAGGCACTTATTAATTCAAGACTTATTGAAAAAGTTATTAACATAATATTTATCACTTGTAGGGAGTTTGCTAGCAACCACAAATACTGAACTCTACAAACTTGCTAAAAAAGGTCATTTAAAATATGCATAGCACACAATGTTTTGTCACAAGGCAAATTATCCCAATAGATATATAGACATCAACCAAGAAAATGTATTGTTACCAAGCATTTCTGATTGCATTTTGTTTGCAAAAATAACATTCTCATCTGAAAACTTTAATCTGTATCAGCTGATTCCCTTGTTTTCCTTTCTTGGCTGGATTATCATGGTAACCACTAAAACCTGATGGCAATGGCAAAATACTGTGCCTCTTTCATTTCAGTAAATCTGTTTCACCTCTTCAGAAAGAAAAGGTCAAAACAAATCCTTTTATTGTCTTCAAGTAAACAGAGTGAAATAATCACCTCTCAAGCGTGCTATTCTTTTTATCTAATGTTCTGACAGAGATCCCAGAAGTGCTGTAATGGATGACTTATGGTCTGATCTCTCCAACACCTCACTGAGACAGGGAAGATCTGTCATCCCCTATGCACTGATACACAGCAGAGCATGGAAACACACTTAATTTGGTGCCATCAAGAGAAGCCATTCACACTGCCTAACTGAGAGATCAAATTCAAGTATCAAGATGCTAGAATCTTTTCCCAGAGAGGAAAATCCAGAGCATTTAATAGAACCAAGAGACAGTCCATGCTCTTCATCTACAGGGTGCCTAGATACTAACTGAACTTCAGCAGATGCATCAAGGCATGCAGAGTGAATCCTTCTTCAAGCCTCTGATGAAAGATCACAGGAAGAAACTCCTCAGCTAACAACTAATGCAATCAGCACAGGTAACCATGAGTAAAAAGAGCAAGTTTTATTATAAAAAAAAAAAAAGAGCCAATGTTTCATAATCTGAAACATGTCACTGGCAATAAATGACACTAAAAATACTTATCTATAAAATTTTCCAAGTAAGGATTGAGACATTCCATAAGAAAAATGAAATATTATAAATTAATTAACTACATGCTCCATTTTCTACAACTATCTTTAATTTTCTAAATTAAAAAGAAAAATACCCTAAGCTATACCATACATTAAAAATCCCTATGAGTGACAAAGACTTAACAGATCTCATTATTTCTCTGTTAAACTTCCATCACATTTAGTGACCAACTCTATCCTCGAGAGTAAAAAAAAATATTTCCATTACCAGCTAGCAATTAAGAGTATTCACAGGAGCAGAGTTCTCACTGTGTATATTGCTTTACCACTTAGAGAGAAAAATTACATTGATGGATTAGTGAGACATGTATAATGATAGTAGCAGTGCTATATTAAAAATCAAAGTAAAAAAATTATACAATTAATAAGTTATTGAATTAAAAAAAATAATCAGCATTCTGCATAAAAATATTCAGATATACTGCAATCATATAAACAATATGAAATACACTAATTAAAGATGATTTCAGTAGTTATTAAGTGTTCTCCATTGAAAAGTAAAAGGCCATGTAGTACATTTCTATTTTTTCTTTACAATATTGTGGGGAATTCTTTGCTTTTGTTTTGTGATAGGGACAAACATACTTCACATTCCCGCTCTGCAGTATTTTCATTCATTTCTCTTTCCTTGTAAAGAAGGAAAAAAAAAATATACTGTATTCTCTCATTTCTTGTTTAATATGTATGGTGTGGACAGAATCTAAAATATATGAAAAATACAATCTTGTATTGTTAAATCACCACTTTCTGGGAAAGATAAAATGAAAAGTAAAATGAAAAGTCAAAGGTAACTCCTTTTTCTTGTAAAAAAAAAAAAATCAAGCAGATACAGGTGTTTCTGGCCATCTCATGACACAAGCTAAAATTATGCCCTTTTTTTGGCTGAAATTACTGGAAAACTCAAGTGAAGTACAGAGGAATTTAACATGCATAGTTTAATGACAAAGAAAATAATATATCCTAATCTGATTAGATAAAATCAGATTAAATTAGACCTAAACCACACTAAATTCATACTACAACCTAATAGACAATTCTAGCTATATGTTTCTAACTGAAAAACTGTCAGAAATACTGAGCAAGATGACACCACAAACACTGTCATACTTTTATTTTTTCAAATAAAGGCAACAAAAATATGTCCTCCAGTTACATAACACTCTGACCTTATGATAAACTTTTTCTTGCTTCTAAGGTTATGTGAAAATTGGAGCTTATTTACACCACCAGAAAAGAAGAATGCTGAAACCATGAAACAAACTTGAATATGATGAAGAATAGAAGTGAATGAGGTCAGAGGGGCCATCCAGGCTGGCTGACAGAAGTTGACTATATTAGAACAGCAAGAGTAGTTGGATTTAGAGATACTATACATAGAATAGATACTACTATACATCAAAATAATCAGTCTGTAATTGATTTTAGTAACAAAAGTCTGCTGTAACTAACTGCAAGAATTTCACAGGTGAAAAAGCTGGATTTATTTTTATCAGGGAAAAGAAAGATAGAAGAAAACGAAGTGTGCATTACCTGAGAGTGGACAGACAGCAAAATAAGAATACAGGCTTCAAAAGCCTTTCAAAAGCCATAACATTTTTCATAGTTACAAGGCAATGTCAGAAGCTAAAGGAGCATAGATAATTTTGATAATTATGATACAGACATCCCTGAATTTAATTCAGGTAGGGAGTAGGGGAAAAGACCTTTCACACAGTCCATCTAGCCTTCTGAAGTAAAGGCACACAGCTATTTTTGTGATAGTACAGAAGATTGTTCCAATATTTAACTATATAGATGTAAAAAGTAACCTGTCTATTCTGGTGCCAGCCTCACAGACTCAACATGGAAAAAGCAGGCATGCTGTCTACCATTGTACATAAATAGGCTCTGAGAAAAATATTTAAAGAATGGCAAAATTAGCAAAAAAAAAGTATTCTGAGGGATTGTCTCAGATGACTTTAGACTGATGGCTGAAATGTGTAGATATGGTTGAAAGGAGGCTTGTTATCTAGACTGATATAACCATTTATACTTGTAATTGCTCATAGGTTTTATTTCATGCAAAGCAGATACTTGATTTTAGAGAGCAATTACTGAAGACAAATGTTGGAATTTATGCTTATATGAACATGGGGAAATGTAAAAGAAGGGATACCAGTGGGATAACAGCAAAAATATGTACATGAGTTTCAGAGGAGGAGAGAATAGGATAAAAGCAGACTGGCATTACCAAGGAAAAAATAAACACTTTTAGAAAGAGCATGGGAAATACCTCATCCACAGCTTATCTCAGTATTCCTTTAATGTTCATGTAGCTCCTCTTGTTAGTTTACCAAAATAAGCATGCTTCATTTAGTAGAACTAAATTATAGCCTTTATGACATGATTTAATCTCCCTTTAGAGTGTTTACCACAAAAAATTTTTTTAAAAACAACAAAAAAACCCCAAAATAAAGCACCAATAATAAAAGAGTGCTGTGTATAGTAAACGTATGTGGGAGTGAAATACATCACAAAACAGTATTACTCAGGAAACAGGCAAAAAATTTGTCATAGATCAAGTATATACATGAATTTCTGATACTTCCTGGAAGCATATGACCTATAAATGTGAGAAAAACTTATTCCCAGTGAGGGTGACAGAGCACTGGAAGGGGCTGCCCAGGGGGTTGTGGAGTCTCCTTCTCTGCAGACATTCAAAACTCACCTGGATCTGTTCCTGTGTGACCTGGTCTAGGTGCTCCTGCTCTGGCAGGGGGATTGGATTAGTTGAGCTTTTGAGTTCCCTTCCAATCCCTAACTTTCTGTGATTCTCTGACCTATAAAGTTGATGCTTCAGTAGAGATTCCAATTCTCTCATAAGCAAGAATAAATAAATATAGGGCAACCCATAAAGAAAACAGAAAATAACAGTTCTCAAACATATGGAGAACTGTGGACTACTGATACCACAGCTACTGTTAGATTTGAGGAAGACCTACCACATGGAATGGTTTGCAGAAAAAAAACACTTTCTCAAGCACATTATTTACTGAAGCTTTATTAAACTTCACTTTTGCTTTCATCTCGCCTGAAGTCCAGGAAAATTGTCTCTGCCACTGTATTCCACATCTGCTTCATGAACCATTAATTAGGTCTCTGAGATGCAAAAAGATTCTAAGATCAAAAATACAGTACTTTGCACCATGTATTTTGCCAAAATGTCTTTTCAGTGTGAGTTTCTACATGACAAAGATATGCAGCACAGTCATGATGATCGTGCTCTGTGATCATTAGTAAAGAAAAAGAGTTAATTGACAATATTGGAATTAGGGAATATGATTATTAACATGGAATGTAATGCATTGCCTTAAAAATTAAAGTAACAACGAGCTTAACTTCTTTTTTAGCTGCTGATGCTAACTGAATTCCCAGTATACAACAGATTATAGAAACATGAGAGCTTCACTTATTGTCCTTTTTTTACTTTATCTGTGGTAATTGCCACACATGCCACTAATCTCAAGACAAGCTGGACTGCATCGTTTTAATGAGACTTCATTATCTTCACTCAAAGAATTCTTATAGACACTCCAAAGCAAAAATGATAGGTACAGCTAGCTAAGGCAGTGCTTCCCATTTTAGATTACAAACCTTAATTTATCTGTTCCAGCTTTGTACCTCGAGATGCGAGCCATAGACAGAGGAACTGATAAGGTGTCTAGCCAGCGCTTCTCATATTTTGGTTCATTAGCTATGGGTGAAGAAGGAGATGATGGAGCCTGTGCAGAATAAATGAGAATCAGTAAGTGTGGTTTATCAGATAATATAGTGAGAAACCCATGAATATGCATCTCTGCTTCTGCTTTCTCAGAAGTGAATAATCATAGCAATAAAGCTATTCCAGAAATTCAGGATTCAGTAGAGAAATAACAAGCAGCATTCATGGAGAAAGGAAGGCTACTTATCTTTATGTTATCATTGTGACAATTTCAGTATTACCTTAACATTAAAGATATTAAATTTTAAAAAAATATTTATAACTGACAATAAAAACGAAGTAGATTTAGGCATAAATGTCCTGAAGTTTCTCTAACTGCTACATAAAATACATTTTTGGTTGAAACACATGTGATCTGTACAACTCTTCCACATGCCTCAAACAATCACCAGAGAAAAAGACATAAACAATATCCTAAAGTAAAGACTACATTAGACAATATATTGGTTTCTTATTTTGCATTATGACTTCTATCCATAATGTTATTTAATAGCAGATTTAAAATTCTGACTTTACCACTATCCATATACAGACTGATGAATTTTAAAATCTCATCTCTGAAGTTTTCCTTCAAATGCTTCTACTAGAAAGGCAAGATTGCTGACAACATCAAATCAGTAAAGGATGTGCAGACCTCAGAATAGTGAAAATACTAAATTTTGCCATCTATTCATTTCATGTAACTACAACATACAAAAGAAAATCACCTTAAATAATGCAAATGAAGTTAGGGGAATGAGCCCAGATATATAGTTATTGATAAAAGTGTCTACTCAAAGCTAACCTAGAGCTTATATACAGACTACTCAGCCTGCTCATATAAGTAGCATCTTATGTATTGCAAATAAATAGTGCATGAAGGCACCATGAATAAAACACAAAAATATTTATGAAATTTTAGAAGTTGTCACGGAACCACTGGAACTAAAACATTCAGAAAAATACAGAGATATATATCTTAGTAAATATACACTTGCAGAATATGCAGGTTTTTCCTTGTGAAATAGTATCCAGAGGTTTACATCGTTGTACCAATGACTGGAAAAATGGAACTATGCTCAAATTATCAAAAAAAGATAGTAACTTGTTTTGTTTGCAAATGATTTCAAAGCAGTTTTTACAGGCAAAAATCAATTAGAAAATGCTGGAAACCACTGCTGAGTGTGGCAACTAGCATTTATGAGCATGATTATGAGCTTAAAAAAATGCTTATTAAATATACAATGGAATGAGCTAGGAGCTTCTTATAGAATGCTTGAAAATGATAAACTGAAAAGTTTTTCTTAGTATTATTATCTCTGCAGTACCATAACAGTTGAGCTTTTCAAGATAGCAACAGTATTTACAGAGGCAGCTGAGAAGGATTCACAGACATAGATATTTAGGTCAAAGTTAGGTGATGTCTGAACTAAAATGATTTGTCCCACGTTGTACAGAGAACTTTCTGGTTAAGAAGGGAGCTGAAAGTCAGTTAATTTTATATAAGCTGTAAATATGCACTGAGTAATACTTACAAAAGCAAATAAACCCCAAAATGACCCAACATCCCTCTTACACCCAAGTGTTGAGAAATCACACTTACACAAAATAAAGAGCATACTGGGAATTGTTCTATTTCTTTTTCTTGCTTATAAGGATTCAGGGTTAATTTGCACCCCCTAAGCCCTCAAAGATCTTTTTTACAGTCAGCAAGAGTTGATCTGTTCACTACTTTAAATAAAAGAGTATATTTCACATTCTAACAGGACAACTGAAAGGTAGTGATTGAAGGATACTTTTCTACTAAATGAAAGATTTGCAATGAAATTGCCAGAGTGGGATACACTACAGAGTCTTTCAGACTGCAATCTCTTTGGGGAAAGGAATTTCATTTGGAGTATTTGCAATTCCTAAAACAATGCAGCTTTCATTTGATTGAGATCTCCTAGTGTTGCTGCAGTATGAATATTTCATACTCAAGTCCACAGAATAATTCTATTTCATAGAATTAGCCACAAAGGTGTTTCCAATGCTTAGCATTATTTCAATATCATAGTGAAGAGGGTAAAGCATATTTTATAATTCTGTATAAATTAAAATAATTGACAGAACCACATGCAATCTGAAATTGAAAATGATCAACATAATCTAGTACGCCTGTCTGGAAAATGAAATGTCTAAGAATAAAGCAGCAGGTAGCTTATTACAGTCAAACATAAATGCCTGAATATGGTTACTGAATTTAAGTCCGAGTATAAAGGAATATAAAAGTTCCTGCAGTACCTTCACTATTCTTATTTTTTCAACTCTCAAGGTATAGAAAACATCTAGATAACTTCAATATAAAATAAGTCCTTTTGTTCTTACACTTGTTTTATCAGGCTGTTGAACAATATTCTGTAATATCCTAAGCAATTTAAGAGAAATTTGACAGCAAAAACTGCATGAGTGGGTCATCTTCCAGCAAATGCTTTAGTAGGATAACAGTGTAAAAAAAAAAAATATATCTCAATGTAAGCAAAGATCAGAATTCTAGAAAAACTACATCCCAGATATTCAGTAGATTAATGGAGTGGAAAAAAAACCAGTCAAATCATATGGTCAATATCTATTATAAAATTAAATTTTAAAAAGTTGTAATACTACAGTGTAGAAGTACCTGACACCATGCTAAAATGTTACAGATGATGTAACCTCTTAAAGAAAATGTGGCTTTTCCAGACAATTTTATAGCTTGTGTATTTGAAAAAGTGTAATTTTTTTAATACCCGCAGTTCTGGAGACTACTTATACATGAATACAGGTATAGGATAGAAAGGGGACAAACTAATCTGAATTTCAAATGTGTGTTTCTTACTAAACCATACTAGAACCAGTTTATGGTGGAGCAAGAAGTTGGACAGACCCCTCTTTTTCTTCTCCTTTTCTTTGTCCCTCACAAAAGGTTCTTTCTTAACTAATTTCCTCTGAAATAAGGTGAAACCCTCACAGGAATTAATAATTAGCTAAAATGTAGCAAGAAGAACACAGCATTTAAGAACCAGTTTTCACTGTGGAGGGGCACTATCAGTGGACTCCCACAGTTACATCTGCTGTTCAATATATTGATTAATGGTCTGAACAAGATGGTAATCACCAAGTTTATTATGCACAACAGGTAATGGAGAATGATAAAAAGAAAGTTGCAAACATCTGCAGAAAAAAAGCTCATGATATGGAATGACTGAGAGATAAAAGGATCACTAAAAATATAGTAGATAAATGTACTGTAATGCACATGAGGAAACACAATATTAATTTTCCCCATAATGTAAGGGGACGTGAACAGGCAATTAACACTCAAAAATAAGATCTTGCTATTGAGGGAAAAGCAGATGTTGAAAGCAATGGAATGATTTTCATGCAAATAGCAATTAAATAAACAAAGATCCTTTAGTCTGGAAAAGAAGCAGCTGAGGGGATTTTATGACAAAGGGATGCAAAAAAAAAATAAACACGGAGAAAGGAATTAGGAAACAGTGATTCAGTTGCCCTTATATTAATAACACAGGTATCAATTAGAAGCAAGAGACAGATGGATAAAAACAAAGAATATGTTTCTCTATAGAACAAATTCTGGCTCAGGAAGCCTCTGAGCCAGAAATCATTGGAGGTGCAGGAAATGCACCCTATAAATAATTTTACATAGTTCTCTGTTTTTGTATTCTCATGAGGGCATCTGCTTGGGAGAAGCTACTTGGCAAGATGGTCCTTTGGTCTGACCCAGTGTACTGAGCTGGCTGACCTTCAAACCTTCCATCTACCAAACAGCTGCTGCTGCTCATGTTGAAAACTCTCCACTCCATTCCTCCAAAGCACTAAAAAAAAAAAATAAATAAAATTACAACAATCACAGCTTTTCTCCTCTGGTTGATTTCACACCTTTGGCTGTCTGCTATGACCACCAACAACGTTGCCAATTAATGCCAATTTGTTTGGAACACCTGTCCATTAAAAAATGGATTGAACACAAAAACCTCATTTTTGACAGAACAGTGAACAAGAATCATGTTGTAATGACACATAATCGCTACCCACCTGAGGCAGCTGTGTACTGGTGACCTGGAGGGGTGGCTGATTCTCTAGCCCATTAGCAAGCATTGACCTATGAAGGACAATGTAGGCAAGTGTTTTGTTGCTTTTGAAAACAACTATGAAACAACTCATTAGGGGGCTACCAAGTAGAATGAGTCCAGAAAGTCTTCCACTAAGGGCAAGACCTAATCAGACATGGTTACAATTAAGTTTCCACTAAGAACATGGAAAGACAAAAGTTCACAGCTGGGTGAGGATGACAATTTTTCATCTTTTTTTTTTTTTGCGATATATGATTTGTAGAGCTTAGGAAACTCAGCTACTTGCTTTTTTTAAAAAACAAAACAACCTAACTGACATTGATTCTAAAACTCTGAAAGAAAAATGTAATGTGCTCAGAAGGAAGTGTTTCTGAATCCTCCCCAGTAATTTAATTTGCAGCTACTGCTAGGGCCACACGTTGAAAACAGCCATAGTGATATTCTGGGTTGACATATCATTCTTCTGAAAACATGGGCTTCAGGCAGGTGGAAGCTGTGTTAATTCACTTTTGTCAGAAATATTCAGGCTCATATTACTCAGCATGATTAAGCTTGCTTTTAAATATGCTTTTTCATCTCATATTACAAATATGACCTAGTTTGCAGAAAAGCAAGTCTTGCAAAGTCTTAACAGGGAATGTAGATGTACCTGGAACAGCAATGTATCTACTGCAAACATTCTCATACCACAGTTAAGCAAAGAGGCAACAATAATTTGTTTATTCTTAGGAGACTAAATTAATCATCAATGATTTCTTACCTTGAAATAAGCCACTTTTTTTCTTTGTTACTATGATGCCTTCCTGTTGTCTCCAGTATTGAGAAACAGACAGAACTTCTTAAGAATATATTAAGCTTTCAACTTTAAATGTAACCAGTGCAAAATTATTTCAAAGAAGACTTATATGTGTTCTATGCATTCGATTCTCTATCAAAACTCTTTAATGTTTGCAGTTATTTGCCAAATTGCATGTTGATGGCTTCAAAGTACCAGTAAGATATAAATTTGTAAACCTAACCTTCAGTGACTTCATTTTCATTTCTATGAATTCATAAATATGTTGTTTTGGTGAAAAAGGACCTCAGGGTGCTGAACATGAGCCAGCAGTGTGCCTAGGTGGCCAAGAAGGCCAGTGGCATCCTGGGTCTGTATCAGAAATGGTGTGGCCAGCAGAAGAGGGCAGTGACTGTGCCCCTGTACTCAGCACTGGTGAGGCCACACCTAATTCTAGATTACTCTCTTTGTTGATACTGGCTAAAAAAGAGATTATTTTGATGATGCTATTATTTATCTCTTGATATATTTTTGCTGTTTCTGCTTTAGTACACATTGCTGAGAATTACTGAGCAGAATATAAACGATTTATCTGTAAAATATGCATGTGAAAATGATAACAATATTAGTACATTTGCTATTTATATACTGAAATACTTTCCTAGTAAAAACATCTCTGTGGTTGAAATGATGAAGTCATAGAATCACAGAAGTTCTCAACTTGGAAGGAACTCAAAAGGATCATTGATTCCAACTTCCTTCTCCCCTCAGGACTACCTAAAACTAAGTCATATAGCTAGAGTATAGCTCTGAAATGCTAAAGATAATGCTTAACTCTTTATAACAATAAACATTGGCGAATAGTTTTAATGAATTTTGGTAAAAGAATGTTTTGCAGACACTGAGCACCTTCATGTGGTATTTACATGTAGAGTCTGTAGAGCAGTACATGCTACAGACTTACCCTGAAGTAGCTACACATTTAAATCAGTGGGACTACTGTAAAAACCTTCCAATTTCATGTTTCCCTAGAAATGCTTTATAATGGAAATATTAATGATTATTTCATTACAGTTGTGCTTCTAGGTGCTATTACATTATTATTTTTTTAATGAATCACTAAGGTATAAGCCTGACTAAAAAATTTTTAGAGAATATATATGGGCTATATGACAGAAGCTTGCACCTTTTTCTCTTATTTGTTTCCCTTGGGCTAGGATGTAATTGGTTCTGGATTAACCTTCACAACCTTGCCTGGAATACCTTTCCAGATATATTCCTCCTTTGGAGGGTAGGGGACAGGGGTCAGAGTAGTCTCTATTAAATCTCAGCACAATAAGCAGGAAATAATTATGACTCTTCTCAAACTATAACAGCAGTCAGAAATCAAATACCAACGTGAATGGTATATAAGGAAAAGAACAGAATAAAACAGAATGTTGGGATTCTAATGGCATTAAACTATAAATATAAGTGCACTGAAACTTCAGCTGTTACAGACAGCTTTTGGCATCCTTTCAGATCCCCAAATGGGGTGTGCTGTCCTTTCTCAGAAAAATTACCTCAAGGTTAGGGAAATTTTGAACTCCACACAGTCTGCACACACCTCAGGATGTAACTGAAAGGAACCTACAGGAAGGCTGGGGAGGGACTTTTTACAAGAGCATTGACTGACAGGCAAGGGGAAATGGGTTTAAGTTGAAGGAGAATAGATTTAGATTAGCTCTTTGGAAGAAATTCTTCAGTACGAGGGTGGCAAGACTTTGGAATAAACTGCCCAGAGATGTTGTGGCTGCCCCTTCCCTGAAGGTGTTCAAGGCCCAGCAAATAGAGTGTGTTTGAAGTCTCCCATGAGTATCAGGCCATGTGGTCATGACTACTTTCATCTGTCTGTAGGAGGTTTTATTGACATCCTCTTTCTGATCAGGAGGCCTGTAGTACATACACACCAGTGGCACCCATATTAGCCTGATCCTTAATTCTTACCCGTAAGCTTTCAACACACTCTTCATTCCTGCTAGGCAGAGCTTGAGACATTCCAGATTCTCTTGCACATTAAGAGCAACTTCACCACCCTGTGACCACACAGATCACAGGTTTTATTCCCCATGATGCATGTGCTGGTTTGCAGGCATTTCAGAGAGGTAATTGAGCAAGTAGATTTCCTTGGAGGGGTGCAAGAGTATCCATCATTACCACCCTTGAGGTGGTGGGCCTTCTGACTCAGATCTTGGAAGGAGCTAAGAAACATTTGTTGCTGCTCTGGTAGTCCTGGTTTATTTCCCAGTGGGATGTGATGGCATGAGTGTTGCCATCTTGTACCTTGGACCAGTGAGTCCTTCAGTTTAAAGCCCAAGTACCTCATCAAGTCTGCCAGCCTGCTGCCAAAGATTGCCTTGCCTCTTCTGGACTGTTCTAATCACTAGTCTGGAGACCAACTTGTCTGAATGTTTGATGTTTCCCTTTGAAATTTCACGTTGTGTTTAATATACCACTTACAAGATAGAGATGAACATACCTGCCACTGCCAACCTCTGCAGCATTTGTCACAGTGCTGAAGCACAAAATAATTAGGCATGAAGAGAGCACTTCAGCTCATTTCTGTGTTGCAGAGAACCCTCTTAAAGTGCTATACTGCATCCTGAAGATGATGTCATGTCACATATAACAGATGCTTCAGAGCAGAGGTGATAAATATGTCTCACAGAGGCAAGCTAGCACCAGAACTAAAAAAGGTACACCCATATTAGGCAGAAGCAACTTGACATCATCATGGTTAATCTACCATCTGTATGATACAAGCTAGAATCACCACAATATATTCTGTTGTATTACATGACTGTCAGTGCCTGAACACTGCATTAGCTCAAGTGTATCTATATTGGTTTTCATCTACCTCCCATTCCCATCCTTTTCTTTACCTTATGTGACTTTCAGAGCAATATTTCCAGTCAAAAATATATGTACATTGTCTAATATGGCATGGACCTGACTGGGGTTAGGAAGGTACACACAACTTACATAATATGCAACATAAACTTACTAGATGAAATATTCAAAGTGAGTCAGGTCTCCCCTAACAATATGACATTAAAAAGGCCTTAATGGGCAATACCATTGCAAGAAACGTCAGTTCTGCTCTGCCTTTATTATAAAAATGAAAATACCTAACTAAAAAAACTGTAGCAGCACTCACTAGCTGGTAGCCAAAACACATTTATAACCAATTTTGAAGATCTGACCACGGCTCACTTACACCCACAGTCTGGTTTGGTAAAGTTTGACTGCAGGCCTCCAGCAGACCATCTGAAAAGCCAGTCATTCCTGCTCAGAATGCTTAGATCCTTGTTTTTACATTTTTCAATATGAATATGGTATTTTTTCATTTTGTTTCCTAGGAAGGGAGATAATGACTTTTTTAACTAAGTTAGATATAAGGTAGATTGCTTTGCTTTATTCCACTTCTAGGTCATACTGTCTGATGCAAACATAGCTCCTCATGTAACTAAGGCAAGCTTCATAAAAATGGAAGTGCCCTATAAAAACAAGCTAGTACTTTACTATTCCCTTTTTTTTTTCCCCCCTACCTATATTTCAAGCTTATGCTAAGTCTTGGCATAACTTGGCAACTAACTCTAAATTACTGTTACAAGTCCACAAAACTCCAGCCATTTATCTAGGTTTTTATAACATGCAGATTTCCAAGAGTGCAATTCCTACAGTACAGTCATAAAGATTATTGAAAGTTATTATGGCACAATCACTCCAGCACCTAATAGGCTTTAGCTTAATAAAAGATACTTAATGTAATCACAGACAATATCTGACCATAGCTCTCTTCTTATAATGTAAGTTCTTTGCAGGAAGGACTTTGTCTGCAGAGTACCTGGTAGACAGGCATTGCAGAATGCTGGACCCTGAGGACAGACTGGGGTAAGAAAACAATACAAGATAATAATTAACTGGATAATTAAAAACAAATAAACATGAAACCTTCTGTACCCTGCTGAGTTTGGAGCTCAAGCACTAAGGTAGAGATAACAGGAAACATATTTCTATTTATTTATCTATTGTAGGTATATATTATCATATACCTATCAGATGAAAACAACCCTTAAGGATTAGTTTAGAGAGATAGTGCTTAGAAAAGTGCTAAGCTTGAGAGAAGTACAGTAAGCTGCAGACAGTGACATCTCTAGTTGAGCAGAAAAGGAAAAAACAGAGTAGAGGAGAAGCCTTTAGTTCACTCACTGTGCATTCCTTGTGTAAAATGTAATATCCAGCTGACAGACTAGAGCTGCACCTTCTTAGGAGCTAAACAAGTTTTGAGCATGAAGCTCCACATCCTTATACAACCAGTATTTACCTCTGCAGTGTTCATTTCTAAAAGAGCAACACTGTTACCTACTAAAATTTCCTATCTTCCTTGGTTTTGGTGACTAGTGTTTTTCCTGAAGAAAGGAAATGTGTTTGTTTTTGGTTTTTTTTTTAACACAGTGCTGTAATTAATTCCATCAGAGGTGTTCATCAAAGAAAAAAGAACTAAATATCTTCTGGATTAAACAAAGAGGCCTTCCCCACCACCCCTAAGTCAGGTTTACCCTCTTTTTTTTTTTTTCTTTTCATCTTTCTCCCTTTCTTTACTGTTGCTAAAAGGTTTGCTTCAATAATTTAGTTTTACATTATTTTCTGAATTCTGTGTACATTTCCACATCTATAGCCTGACTAAGTTCAACAGCACAATGCTACAGTTCAACAAAATATGATGGAAGTTCACAGGAATTCATGCTCAAACAATGATTAAAAATTACTGTGCTCACTACAAGAAGCTTCTCAGTTGCCTTAGAGTAAGAAGCTAGTGGTCCAGGACCATGTTTACTACTTTGTAAGAACATGATTTTATAGTATATCACTTAAAAAGCAAGCAAACAATCAAACATCAATAAAGTTAATCTTCCTAGCATTTTGAAGCTCAGAATGGGAAGAAGTCTTACACAGTCTACATCATGTTTTTATTATTCATTTGCTTACAGTGTTAGTTGAGTTTCCATTTAAATGTAAGCCACTGTCAAAGAGAGGTGATGAAGCTCCACTGCTATGATCACTGGATGGTCCAGGGGAACCTGGAAATCAAATAATGAAAAATAATTGTGTATGTTAAAAATAAATGAGAATAATATGTAAGAAAAATCAGTGCAAAATTATTTGGTCAGATTAAGTTATTTTATAAGTATAGTTTTCTACATGTAGCATTGATTTCAAATGTGTATCTTGAATATTTATATTTGCTAACCAGAACCAAAGATTTCCCTTATCTACATTGTTCATAAAAAATTTACTATTGCTACTCTTAAACTACTCAGCTGTCACATTGCAATTCTGCTCTCTGACAAAAATGATCAAAATATCAAAGCAATTTATGAGATATGCATAATTAATGTTATACATTTGCATAGTAAGTGTCCTGAAAATACCTCTTGGTGTGAACGTATGATTCACATGTTTGTAAACACTGTTTGATTGTATTCAGGCAAAGCTTCTGTAGAAAAACTTTTAGTTATCACTCATTTTACAGCATTTTAATGAGGTTTGCAGCTTTATTTTGAATAAACTATACAGAGGCAGTCATGCAGTATGCATTAGATTCTTATATGTTAAGCAATAAAGTACACACACCATTTTATCTTTCTTCCTGGAGAACTATTTCTGTCACTGTCATCTTATTATGAGAATACTGCAAAAAGGAAAACAAATTACTCCTATCCATTAATTTCCTCTTACCTAATGGGAGCTTTAAAAATGATGGAGCTTCCCTGAGGTACTGAACAGTGATGGTAACTTCATCGCCAGCATTTCGCAGTAGGTGTACCTGTCAGTGTGACAAATAACAGCTACTTTAAAACAAAGAACCACCACTCATGGAAAGCCTGTTACCTACAAGGAAATCAACATCTCTTTTGATCTCTAAGAAACTCAGGATGAACATTTCTGACAGGGAATGAAGAGTATTTTGAGGGTGAAGCCACACCCAAAATGGATAAGATTAGGAGATACCACTGGAATTACTTGAACCAATAATCTAGTGGGTAACCTGATTTTATATACCAGCACAATTGCTGCAAACATTAATTTTAAAAGACTAGCATACACATAAAAGACACATAAATATATATGAATACATCATATGTATCTAGATCTTAAGCTTTTGGTTGGATTCATTAAGTATGTTTCTCTGTTTCAAATATAGTCTTGAATTTTGTGACCATCTCCATTTTCTGTATTTTCTAACTAGAAGGGAATACATATACACACACATATGTGTATAGACACATGTACATCAGGATTAATCATAATTAGAGGCCTAGGATATTACTGTATAATTTTAAATGATGATGAAAAGAATCGTCCCTCCACCAAGGTCCTGTTTTTCTGCTCTTTTTCTTCACAATCAAGCTTTCATGTTCAATCCACATTTATATGATCTACCTCCAAAAATGCAACAGCCACGTGGCCTACACTTGTTGCAGGAAGTTTTCTTTAACAGTTCTATTGAATTCCCAAGTACAGAGCAAAGAGCAGCATTTTGCATTTCTTTGGCATTCCTCACAGCAGAGCTGTGTTACATCAACAGTTCTGGAGTGCTTCTTGGTACTGAAAAACAGTCCTTAAGGGATTTAACTTACTGTTTTGTGGGGAATAATATTCAGGAAGTTTAAAGTCGTGTATGTGCAATAATAATACAGGCAGCAGGGGGGCAGTTCACTGATACACAATACAGACCTGACTCTGTTATTACTGAGATGGTAATTATTCTGGAGGTTCAGCCTGATGGTATTAATCAACACCAGGGGACCACAAGATCATGCAGCTGCACTTTATCTTGACCTAGACAGATCACCTCCAAGTAATAAAAGCAAGTTTAGCTCCTTTGTCCATGTAATTTCTGCCTTGCTGATAAGACTGTCAAAGCCCATGTCATTTATGGTTGCTACAGATGCTGTTCTGAGATACAGTGAATTGACTGATAATGGCCAATAAACAGGCAACAGGGGGTAACATTTTTTATCTATACTGCCTTGCACTGCAGATTGCAAAGCACTGCACATGGAGTGAATATGAACTGGTTTTATCCACATGCAGTCAATCTGATAAATAAAATAAATCAGTTAAAAACGAACCACTATTCAATATATCTTTTGTTTCAGGTTAGACCAAACACTGTGGTAAACTGTATTTCAAAGCTGATAGGTTCTCAGTCATCTCCCAGCCTCTGCATTTTTCAATGCATTTGAGTGTTGCTGTGGAAGTAATTCTCCAACTGTGGCAGAGTATCACATGGAGATGAAAGTACAATAAGTGCTGCCCCAGCACTGGTCTAAAATATTAACACCAATGCAGAATATGTGGTGGTAAAAATACTTTGGAAATTCAGCCAGCAACTTCTGGCTTAGCTCATCTAAATTCTGATAGGTAACATGGAGTAGCTATTGGTACATGCTTTTTATTTGAGCTGCATCTGCAAGCATCTAAACATTGAAAATTCTACAGAAAAAGCAGAAAGTAGTTCTCTATTTTTCTTTTATTTTCCCCCAAGAGATGTACAATCCTGGACAAGGGGCCTTTCCAGTGTGTCACAGCAATCCACACAAATGGGCTTTCCCATGAAAACCAAGATAGAGAGATGTGTGTGCATTAATCTTCTAGGTTGTAGTTGAGATCTCTTTGTTTTCAGTATCATTCTCTTTCCTGCATGTGAGTATGGTCTTATGAAGTTCAATTTTTATTTATTATGGCTTTTTATTATCTCTGGGAGTACTAGCTAGGAATTAAGATATGTGCAGTGAAACAGGAGCACTGTGCTCACAGCAATAATGTGTATGATACAGAAATATAACCAGGCAAAGCTGCAATTACATCATTTCAACAAATAAAATAACTGTGTTCCTTTACACATTTCCCATGAGTAATGTCCATTTATCACACAGGTGCACATTTAGAAACAGGTAGCAAAATATTAATTACATTCCCTATTCTTCAGTGCATGAAGAGATAAAACCTGCAAAAGTTGAGTCCTTTCCAATTGCACTGAAAGCAATGAGAATCAGTTTTGAAATACCTGAACATGATCATGACACTCACCACAGGTATTCTAATTTTAGGTGCTCTTTTTACAGCAGGTTAAAGCAGATTCTTTCATAAATGAATTCACTGCAATGCTAAGAAGGTGAAAATTTTGTTTTATTTTACTATGAAAACCAGTTTCCAGTAAGAGGGCAGAAACTATAACAAATAACAGCAAAAATTAAGTTTTTACTAATCACATATAAGACAATCCTGACTGTAAGACTGTGTCAGTAAAAAAAAGTAACTTTTATGAAGCAAGGTTAGAGACAGGACAGTGAAGACACAGGATATTCTATATACTATTAAAAATCAAAGTGGAATGACTTACCACTTCTTCATGGGTAGCACTTTCTACATTTATACCATTAACCTAAAAACAGATATGATAGGGAGAAAATGATTTGCAATGTGTAAGTTAGTTAATGAAATAAAGGCAAGTATGAAACAAATGTGGAAAAAGTGAATGTTTACTGACCTGTATTATTGCATCTCCTATAAATAACATTCCTGTTTGGTCAGCTGTGGGATTACAGAAGGAGTACATTTTAATTGCAAGTAGGACTGAAAAACATGCTGGTTGTAACTTTCATTTGAAGCTGATTTGGTTGTGAAAATACCAATGGCATGGCAATCAGTATTCATTCCACAGGGTAATATATCCTTAGCAATTTTAAAGAAATTAACAGTTACTCTCCATGTACAAATAACTCACTATATATGGAAAACAAATGTCATTTCTCACTAATGAAGGATTTCATTAAATTATGGGGAAAGCATCATTCACAATTTTCATTCTTTTTCCACAAAAGGGAATAGGAATTTCTGAAACCACTTAGCAATTCCCTTCCCCCTGAACAAATGCACAGGGACTAGCACAATTAAAGAGGTTGTGCCTGGAATTTAATACAACTCTTTAACATAAAGTTTGAGTTAGCTTTGTTTCTGAGCATAACAAAATACATTCTTTCAGTCCATAATTTGCATGTTTCCTGCCTTACAGAGCTAATGGGAATCATGTAATGAAACTGCAAATGATTCTTTTTTGAGATACATTCTCTTAATGTTTAAATTTTTTACTTTTTTTAGTGGAATTTGAGGATGTTTATCTTTTGTAATGTACAACTTAATTGAAAGGTTCTAAGGCTCTAATAAGGCTCTAATCCTGCCAAGACTCCTATAATTAAATAAGGAATATTAGTCTTCCACATGACCTTATGGGGTGATAGCTTGAGGTCTTGAAGAATGCAAGAAAAGTTACCAAAGACAGAATTTTAAGAGATGGAAGTAGGTAAAAAAGAAAGAAGTAATGTATAAAATCAACTTTTCCACAACACAGCTGTTGCCATTGCAGACTTTTTGGTACACCATAGCTTTTAAAATATTGAATTTCTCTTCAAATAACTTTTTCATCACATTTTTGGCAGATAAAAGATAGCAGCTCTTTTGTCAGCCTTTTAAAAAGTTATATTTTTTAGAATCCAGTATGCCTGTTGAAGGTTTATTTTAACTACTATTTTAAATGCAGTGAATTGAACATGGTCAAAAAAGACCTTGCAAAGACAATTAGCACAAAGTAGTGCTAAATAGAAATGTACTAGGCTGTAAAAGAAAATTGAGTGTGTGCTACAACAATTAGTGCTATATCACCTTTACTCTACACCTTAATTATCTTTAAAGAGGTTTAATACTGATTAAATGCTGCACATTGATTAAATTCACAAGTGATACTGAAGTAGAAGGAAAGCATCAGGGAAAAACAAAGAAGCTGATGTTGAAGAAATGTTATGAAAATGACCATTAAAAATAATCTTATTTCTGAGAATATTAGACATGACACATTTTCCCAACAGCATATGACCTATCACTCTAGTTCTAAAAAAAATCATTAAAAATTAGACAGAGTTATGAACAATTAATTCTTTTGCACTCTGCGAGAAAAAAACTTATTATATATTATTATATTATTCAATGCAATGGGAATCCTTGTAATAGTTAAAAGATGTTTTATGTCTACCTGTTTGCTTCTCCAGTTTCTGTACCAGAACACTGTGGTAAAAGTCAGCTCCAAATCCAAAGTTCAAAACACCATCTGTCCTCAGAGGGACTTCAGACAGTTCACTCCTGAACATATAATCTGAATTAAATGCACTATAGAGTTGTCTAATTTCTCTGCATGGAATAATTACCATTCACTACCTCGACTGTAGTGGTAACAAATTCAAAGGCAACTTTAAGTGCTATTTAATTCTATTTCTGCAGTTCACAAGGGAACCACATTTTCCATCATGTAGGTAGGTGAAGGCAGAGTTGGTCACACCATAGACCAATGAATTACTGTGTGGGTAAAAAAATTGATTTATGCTGCTTTATACACTGGGCTATTAAAGGTACATCAGTAGATTTCCCATGTCATAGTTTTGTTTTCATAAGCAACTTTAAATATTTTGTTTACAACACAACTGACTGCAGTTAAAACTGTTTCCTGACAGTTGTGTTGTAAACAAAATATTTAAACTATGTTTTCTGAAACTTACTTACCAGTAAAATGTCAAGTACAGGTCCTAAAGACTTGAAAATATTACAGATTTTAAATTCAACACAAAGGCACATGGATTATTTGGACATTTTTAGATAAAAGAGGTTGTGAAGCTCACATAAGTATTTTAATTCTCAGTCTAAAGAATATCTAATTTCTGAAAAAAATCCAAACCTCAACATACTACAATACTATGGGAGTAGAAAAAAATATATGTTACCTGCTTGGTCTTTAAATATTTTTGATATGACGACAGGCACTTTGTGCTCAGCACCACCCTGTAAAGAGGCACATTAACCTTGAGATGACAATGAAGACTGAGTTTTACTGAAAATTAAAAGAAATGAGAAGTCATCCATACCTTTATGCTTAAGCCCAAGCCACCAACTTGTTGTCTACGAAGTGTAACAGTTCTGTGCTTTAAAAAATTGCAGAAAAAATAAATTTAGGTGAAAACACAATATCTGAATAAGCACAGATGTTTCTAAACTTTTTTTTTTTTCCCTTTTACTATAGAGAGCAGAACATATATGCAGTGATTTGAAATGTGTGTTTTCATAACTGATTTGCCTTCTTTAACTGCTATCATGTATGTGATACTTCCTCAGATTTTTCAATCACATGTGTACCCATTTTCAGAGCTATACCCATTTCTGGAAGCCTATGCCAGAAGACTTGTACCAACAGTCTGCTTCAAATAGTTATTTTCCTGCATTTCATGTTTAAATGCATAAAGAAGAGAAACATTTATCAATCATTTCTCTACAGCAACCTATCATCTGTTTAATACAATCCTGAATTTGACATTTCATTAATGTGTAAATCTTGGTGCCTGACAACATAATAACAGCACTTCATCTGTTGGCAGTAATTACAGAGTTAAGGGGAACCTTTTTTACAACATGATGAACAGTACTGAATAGAATGCCATCTAGATCAGTAATTCCTGATCATGTAAGGTAATTTTTCTTTTCTTTTTCTGTACTTCAGAAATTCTATGAGTTTACTCCTGTATGTATACTTCCTGATTGGATAGTTTATAATTTCACTAATTCAGATAATGTCCATTTTTATTTTATTTTTTATTTGATGATAGAATATTGTTATTGATATGTTATTAATATGAATATGTTATTAATAACCATTATAAGGTACTGATCTGACACTCCACAAAATCTCGATTAAAAACATTAAACTATTCAAAATAACATGACATACTTTAAGCACATGTATAATAGCTAGCAAAAAGATTCAAAATCAAAATGTAACCAAGAAAAAAACCCAAACACTTAGTGGTTGTGCTTCTTGTGGGATAGAGACAATAGCTATCTTATTAAAAAAAATAAAAATCTAAATTACTTGCAATGTTTGTAAGGGACAGCACTTGTGATAAGGAAATAGTGAACAGGACAGGTTTTCAGTACACAGCAGTCCAAAGTGAAGGTCATTAAGAATCATCCTTTTAACAAGGAAAACAGGTAGAAAACCAGAGACAAGCACTCTATCTGGCATAATGCCATAGACAAAATCACTAGTGTCATCCTACATCATCAGTAGACTTATTAAGAAGGAGCAGAGAGACCATAAATTATTTCTGTATCTGGCAGTGATCCACACACTTTAAATAATAACAGCTAGTTCTGATACACTCATTTGGAAAATGATGGGAATACACTGGAGAGGGAGCAGGCAGGATCCACAGGAATGCCAAACAGCTTGAGATATTTGTGTAGCAGTCCAACAGATGCCAGGAGTTAAATATTTTTTTATTTTTTTTTTTTAAGCACTTTTCAGGGATGAGCAAGCAGTTTTAAAGTAGTTTCCTTAGCAGAAGACAACCAGAGCTGATAGACAGATATATATA
>JANHGL010018243.1:339-19912 GCA_024611195.1 Ceyx melanurus
CTGGCTCATGTCCAGCTTCTCATCCACCAACACCCCCAAGTCCTTTTCTGCAGAACTGCTTTCCAGCACCTCATCCCAAATCACAGTGAAATTTTCATGGACAATATCTCCAGAGATACCATTCTAAGATTTGTTGACAGTGAGAACCCGTCCACTGACTAGCTGGATTGTTGAGGGTAAGTCTCCATTCTATACCACCATTCACCACGCAGGTCTTTTTTATTTCCATCATTAGTTCACCAGTGCAGGGGCTTTTTAAAAATTTGTGTAGATAAAGTTAGAACATGCATCTCTTTTCTTACTTGTATCCCACAGACTGAATTGTAATCTTAATGCTAATCATAAAACTTTCTTGAATAAGATTTCAGGATCAGTCCCTTTGTATACAAGTGCACTGATGGTTCATTATAGAAATATGCTTGTGACACATACTCTTGTCCTTTGTGGCTGAAGCAGAGCTAATCCAATTAATTTGTTCATGACAGACACACTGGTTTTAAACAGAGTCTAGCACAAAAAGGAAAGGACATTTTTTATTAACTTTCTCCCTTGTCTCAAGACATATTTACTTCTTTCTGCTCAAGCAGAAATAATAAAAGCCTAAAAGTACTATCGCTAGCATGAAAAATCTTTCAGCTCTTGTGCATGTAGATAGATTGGACTTCTGACTGAAAATACTTTATGCATTTCTTAAGGCTGAAACTTTTAAGGACTTATAAAATGCCTACAGATGTGCAAGAGTGACTTTCATAACACATGGCAGCAACATTATTAATTAAAGAGGAGGACATTGCAAGGGTATGTCAAAGCAAAATAACCTTCAGCTATCAGAAACAGACTGGGCTATAGGTCAATTTTATTGTGTTATAGAGGCAGACAATGTTTTTCACATTGTGTTACCAGAGATACCAATGAGATATTCAAGACAAGTTTTTGCTTAAAAGACAACTTAGAAAGCCTGAGTAGTGACATATAGAAATTATGTGATGAATGTGGGATACTATGTCTTCCTCCATCTATAAAAATTCTTGCCTGTGATGGCCTTTATATATCTCTGAAATAAAAGTTAAGCACAGCAAATCAGAGTAAATTCACCATTTAAAAGGGTTAATGTGCATTTATTCAGGCACCAAGGGACAACCATACATTGGCAATTGCTCTGCTGGGAGACCTGTGGGTTGAGTTGCAGGCTCACAATTGTGGCAGCGTCTTCTTTTCTGGATGCTGAGCATGTACTCCTACAGGGCTGAAAACCTCCAGGAGGATACTTTTAATGAGAGAGATTTGCCTCAGTCCTGAAAATAAAGACAAATTTGTCAGAGAGTCTGGCAGAAAGTACTTGCCCTTCAGAGTATGACAATAATAGTCATTAGCAGGTTTAAAAGCTTTACATACACTGGTAAGGAAAGATGTACCAGTCATCTTGGGATATACTGAGGTAGAAGTTGGAACAGTATTCTCAAACTTATTGCATTGAGAGATGGGGTCAAGTTCAGGGAATTTTGTTGTCTGTCTAGAACACCTGCTTTAAGAAATGTTGTCCAGTTATGAGCAAACTGGTTTATCTAAGAATGGTCCTCCTTGACCTTATATATTGAAGCTATAAACAGGACAGATCTTCAACTGGCTTTATTTGTCATGGGTACACTGATGTTCAAATACTTTAAAAAATTCACCAGGCAGCACTTAGACTTCTATTTAGAAACACATTTCTTTCACACAAACAGGCTGAACTGAATTATGCTGCAGCACTGACTAATAATGTAATCAGGTCTGGAATAGTGCTAATTAGCAGTTGCTGAAAACATCGATTGGTTGATACATGGCATTCAGGGAAAGTTTATGCAAACTCACAGAGCAGCCTGAAGTATGCATTGTTCTAGTGCCTGGTACATGATTTGGAGTCAGGTCTCTTTCTCATTATGAGCTTTTGACCCATATTGGGTATGTTAAGTAAATATAATCAAAGATAATCTGTACTGGAATAATCTTGTAGATTGTGATGTAGAATTCTACTTTTTCACTTCAGATAAGTATGCTTTCAGAAAATATCTTGACTTGGAGGTAATAATGGAAAAACCAAAATACTAGAGGTCATTAGATTGATAGAGCATGATACCCTGAATAAATAAAAAAAGCAAACCCAAACAAAAAAACAACAAAAAAAAACAACCCCAAACCAAACCAACCAACCAACTAACAACAACAATAATTCCCCCCCCAAAAATTAAATAAAAATTTAATCTGTCTGTGTCATGTGAAAGTATTTAAAAGCTTTTGCAAGCTGGAATCAGAAACATAGTAACAATATGGAAACTGAGAAAGGCATCAGATAAATGAGCCTCTCATGCATCTTTGTGATGCTGCCACATTTGCTTGATGACTGTCCACTGGTTGAGAAGACCCAGTCATCAGAAGCAGCTAGTCTTTTGGGGGAAGAAAAAGGGAATAAGAGACAGAAACTTATAAATTAGAAAAAGAAAATAAAACAACTGTAATGAAAGTTATAATAATAATAATAATTTAAAAATGGACTATATAAGAATATATACAAAACCAGAATTAAACAGCCCTCACCCTGATGGCAATTACATCACTGTCACCACCGATGCTGTGGAACAGGAAAGTCCCATACCAGGTCCAGTGTCAGACAGGAACTGTATTCAGGAGTTGGATTCTGGTACTGGATTCAGGAACACCTAGACTGGGATTGAAGGCAGAATAGACAGAGTCAGCCTAAGATGCTGGCCATTGAAGAAGCAAGGAAGACCTGAGCTGAGTGGAGTGAGACCCTTGTGATCCCTCAGCTTTATTCAGCTCTATGGGCTGGAATACCTCGCTGGTCAGTTTAGGGTCACCTGTCCTGTCTGCTCCTTCCTGCAGATGCAGCATTTCATTTTCTGCACCCCCAATGTGGTACACAAGATCCAGCAGTGGCCCTGGGCTGCACATCAATCCTTGGGAGCAACTCTAACCATGGGATGTTATCACTGCTGCCAGCAGACACTGCTTGGGAAAACACGCTGCTAACTTCAGACAGTACAGTTAGATAGAACAAATGAGCTGAAAAGTAAAATCACTGGAGAGATTTAGTTCTGTTCTCACCCAAACCAGGACAAATGCTAACATGGCAATTTTTCTTCACCTTATTTCAGGAAATGTAATTTTTACCTTCTTGCTTGCATTATTGGTTCATTTTATTAATCTTTTCTGTCACTCTTTTTTTAATGTATAACAACATCTCACATCCTTCACAGACAGATCTGTATAAGCATCTATTCTGACATGCTTCATGACATAAAAAATGTAAGTACTCATTCCTGCACCTACAAGCTTCGCTGGATTAAAGAATATATTTTACAAATTGTAGGGCCTTCAAGTAGCAGAAGAACCACTATGTCAGAAAATAAATTATTCTATCAATTGATTGCTTTCACTGTTAAAAATCACCTACTACTAGTCTAAATTTGTCTAGTTTCATTTTCCTAGCCAGTGGAAGATTCTTTGTCACTGTATGTTAGTCATAATTCTTTCCCTGACACACACAGTGATCAAACCAACTCATAACCTTTCCCATGTACATTAAAAGGCCTGAGCAATAGGGTCCTAGAAAAAAGTCAGATTTCCTAAGTCTCAGGTAGCTCTTTTGGATCTTCATTGAAAATTTTCAATTTGTAATCATCCTTCTTTGCAGACAACAGACTTTTTTAAACTATTTTATTAACATTATTAATGGGTATATACAGTGGAATAAACAGTTTGTGCATACTCTCAGTATTATTTTTTAAATTTCTGAATACAACTACTGCTTTGGCTTTTCACATATTCCATTATAACAGGAGCTCATGTTTGTGAACATCATCTGTCACTTCTGAAAAAGCATTTTTTCAAATCCTGTTTTCCCTTCCTGTAACTCTGACCTAAATTCAATTTTCACAGATGCTTGTCCTTAAATTTGCTTCTTTTAAAAGGCATGATGCTCAGGTGGTCAGGTAAGCAAACCTGCTTACTCTGTAGAACGGACCTGTCTTTATCCTAATTTGCCACTTCACTGACTTTGTGTGTTCTACAGACCTTGCCAGCAATGATATTTTCTTCCAGATCATTGGTAACAATATTGACGAGTGTGGAGCCACGATTAGATCATGGTGGTATATGACTGAAAACATTCCTATTAGATGATGGCTATCAGTTAACAATTAGCTTTGCTATCAGGCAGTATGAATCCATTCAATACATACCATGTAATTTATTTTTTTTAAAGAGCAAATTTATTAATCAGAATGTGATTAACTACCAGGTGAGAGTATGTACTCATGGATAACTTTGTCACATATTTGTAATCTCAACAGGAGACAGTTCCTATCAATGAGATCCGATTCACATTAAACTGTACTGATTGGCATTAATGTTATTGTGATTCCTTTTTTCACTGTGTGTACAGTGAACCTGAATATCCACCACTCTATTAATGTTCCTAAATACTCTTCCATGGGGGATAATGTCTCTGATCCACACAGCTGATACTAGGTTTTGATCACATTCCATCTTGTGTGAGTTTGCAGTGGTCGAGTTGTAACATGGAATACAAATTCAGGGGGGAAATAGAGTGTGAGAAGAAGTAGGAAATGGGGAGGTTCCATGACAGTGGAGCCAGCATTCTGTCTTGTCATTTTATGCTCATTTCATCCCTTGTTGATTTTTATTTTGTTTTGCTTGTTGCTTTGGTTTGTTTTTTTGGGGGTTTTTTTGTGGGTTTGGTTGGGGTTTTTCTTCCTCTTAAATACTTTGTGGGTCTTGGTGTTCTAAAACTGGAACATCCATACTTTTCATTATTTTAAAAATTAATTTTTCTAAATCTTAATAATCCATGAGAGTAGGTACATCAGTATATGTGAACTGTAACAAACTGTAACTGTACTATCTTTGTCTTGATTTTTCTGCAACTATTGTCAACTATATCATAGAGGTTTCATAGCTACTGTGCAGATTTTAGGGAAAATGTTTGATGCTTCTGCATTGTTTTAGCACATCTCCCCACCCCCAATTAGCACTGGATATTAAAGACTCCAATAGCTTTTAATAAACAAGATACAAGAAAACTGAGTTGTAGTCATATCTTAGAAATTTGGTATAGAGGCTTTCGAGTGGGTTCAACACAAACATCAAATTTTAAACATCTGTGGCTTTTCCCACACTCTTAATAGTCTGGCCCAAAATACCACCTCAAAAAGACATTTCTAGCTCAGATCTAAGATCCATGGATTGTTGAAGGTTGAGAAAGTGTAAATGTATACTTGAACTATTTTTATCCTTTCTATTAGCATCTGTTGCTGGCCGTTGTTGAATATGAAATGTTGGGTATTTGGTTTAGCCAAGTTTGTCATTCTTGTGGTCTCAATTTCTGCAATACTTCCTGTATATTCTTCAGAGGTACCAGCATATTACCTTTCTTATCTTTGCTGCATAAGTTTTCAAACCCAAATAATTAACTCTAAACATAGCAGCTCTATTGCTATGGCTAATGGTTGTTTGATGCATATTTTCCCCTTTTCTGGTTCTATAAATTCAGTGTTCATTAAATACAGACAAATTTTACTTATATTCTATATCTGGTTTATCAATCTATCCTCAGATATACTCTAATTCTTTTCATGTTTCTATCACAGAGAATAGCTATCATTTGTTCCATATGCATATTTTCAATTAATAGCAAAGGTGGTTTTTGTCTTTTTAAAGAACATATAAACTGGAAGTGGTAGATTATGTAAATTTATATTAGAGTATCATTAAATTTCAGGGTTTTTTAGCATGAAACCTGAATAAAATACATGCTATAGAGTTAAAAATTAGTACTTATTATATTGCTTTTACTGTCCTTCAAAGTCTATGATTTTGTCCAGAATAAACTGCTTGCCAATAGAAGCATATATGGAGTGACACCCTAGATCCAAGGCTTGAGGACATTTCTACATTTTGCCTATTGAAACAATGTAAATGAAATGTAGTCACTAAATGATAGTCTTTGAAAAGATTCCAAGAAAAAAAGGTTTCATTTTTCTTTTTTCTTTTTTTTCAGTAGTAGTAGACCCATTTGGTCCCTTTCACTGTTCTTGTGCTATAGCCAATGAAAACTGGAGAAAATTAATTTAAATGGATTTATAATCGAATAAAATAGATTAACTTCTGGTTTCTATGTCACTTCATTGGAGATATCCAAAACATCAAGATACAATACCGTTCTGCTTGACACCCTGATATGATTTATTTCCCTGCTTTACTCCCTTACATCAATGCCTAGTGTGTGCCATGATTTGCTCTCATGCAAACTGTACTTTATATAAAACTTTTTTTTTCATATTGCTATTTCATTGTCTTATACTGTTATTTTATTTTTCTTATATTGTTTTTCCAGTGGTGTTCAGTGACAGGACAATAGGCAATGGGCAATGGGCACAAACTGGAACAGAGGAATTTTGACCTAAACAAAAGGAGAAAATGCTTTACTTCGAGGATGACAGAACACTGGAATAGGCTGCCTGCAGATGTTACGGAGTCTCCTTCTCCTGATATATTCAAAACTCACAAGGACATGTTCTTATGAAACCTGCTCTGGGTGAAGCTGCTTTAGCAGGGGGGCTGAACTAGATGACCTTCAAAGGTCCTTCCATCCCTTAACATTCTATTAATCTCTGATTTTGTTAACTGATCTACCAGTCAGTCTACTTCTAGCTTCAATGGTAGCAAATTAAACAATAGAAGAAGTCCAAAAATACAAAAGATTGCACATACCTTTTTTTCCTTCCTAGAAACCTCATACAGAGCTAAAATTGTGGCAGCTTGGAAGGAGGATAAGAATAAGATGCAAGTTGCATCACTGAAACCAAAGTGGATCTACTTGTGTGTCTAAGGTTTGTCTTTGCAGGTCTAGGGAGAAAGAATTGTGCTGTATCTTTTATTGATGGGAACTAAGAAATATTAGTAATCTCAAAATAGCCTTTGGAAGAAAAGCAGAATGATTCACTAGCCAACATCTCTTTTTTTTTTTTTTTTTTTTTTTTAACTTTCTTTTTTTTTTTTCTTCCCATTTCTCCTTCTTCTCCAAAGCAGTAGAAGTAATCTTAATTTGGAGAACTACAAGAAAGAATGTTTATAACCTGGACATAGAGGCCTTTGCCTATTAGTGTTAAGACAGATAATGTAAGGAGTTTCTATTCATAGTTATGAAAATAAAGAAATATTTTAATTGAAAAAGTTAGTTCTAAGTCCAATATAAAAAAAATAAAGAGATTCTGGTTATGCTGCAGGAGGGAACCCTTGACCCCTTTTACCGATAGGGTGATGTGTGCTGCTTCTAAGGTATGGGTTGTTTTTTTATACTAATCAATAATTTAGTAAATAAAATACAATAAATGAGAAAGTTTAATACTCCTCAGATTTCAGCACTGGCTATAAGACTTGAGTCAGAGTCCTTCTTAATATCTCTCTTTTTTTGCCTTCAGATATTGCTTCCTTGTTTTCATAGTAGCTCAATATTTTCTACAAGAAAGCTATAAATTAGTTATTTATGCAAAATACCCAATAGTCTTGTACATACATGTCATCCAGGGTTTAAATGCTCTCAGATCAAAAGATTAAATAAACCCGTCTCACTTTTAGGGTGAGACACACTGCTCTTCTGTGGAGGTGCCTGGATGGTTTTACTTTCCTTTTAGTTTTCAATGTTTGCTTCCTTCCTAAAAACATAATGATGTTACATTTGCTTTGTGATCAGCTATAAAAGTATATTATTACTGAATAGAAAGAATGATTTTGTACTTTAATGGGTAATGTTTGCTTTCAATTACAGTAATTCATCCATGGAAAAAGTTTGCACTTGAGCTACATGTCAAATTGTGACATTCCCATTTCATAAACTAAATGTTTGTTAGAAACAGCCATAAAAACTCAAAAAAACCCACCGGTTAATTCTTACAAAATATACTTCTTTATTTACTAATCCAAATATTATTTGACTGCTTATATAATATATATCTAATACTCATTCAGGGGACTGGCCACTGACTATGTAATGCTGAAATGTGCTTTACATTTAATAATCAGCAGTGCAATGAAATCCACCAATTTAGCTTGTGTTTCAAATAAGAACCCAAGTTACTTAATTGTCAGATGCGACATTTTAAATTTTGTTAGTTCAAACACTTCTTGCCGAGTTGAATTAATGTCTGACTAAAATAAAGGCCAAAAAAATACTTCTCTCAGTTTTTCAGACAAAGAAAAAAATCACAGAAGAAAACGAAGCACCATTATGGCAAATGCTTAACTGAGAAATCCAAATAAACATACAAAGCATCTGGGTTTAGAGTTTTTCGAAGATAATTCTAGGACTTCAGTAGTTTCATGTTTTCACTTTGTTATTCTTTTACTTTTGAAGAGTGGTATCACTAGTAAATGGTACTACTTTTTACATAAAAAAGCTTCTTGAGGAATCAAGATTTGGACTTTTCCGAGTAAGGATATGGAAAAAATAGTAATAATACTAAAATTGCCAATGTTTCTCTAGAGCTACAGTTGCCACTGAGCTTAATGAATAACAAAGAAAGCAAGCACCTCTGAAAAAGTGGTATTAACAATCTAAAGTTGGAAACAAATCCTGAGGTATCCAAATTTCTTGGACATTTCTGACAGTTTTAGCCCATTCTTTGAACACTGGTAACACAATATAAAAGGAAGAGTGGTTTTATTGTTGGTTTGTTGTTTGGATAGTTGTTGGTTTTGGGTGTGGGTTTTGATTGTTGTTTTGTTGGTGGTGGTGGTGGTTTGTTTTGTTTGTTCTGTTGTTTTTGTTTGGGTTTTTTTTGTTAAATCTCCACTTACCAACTATGCTGAAAGATTTAGTAACAGGGTAGACAAGTAAAGTACCTGAAGATAAGACTCCAAAGTAGTTTCATTATCTTCAATGGGATTTCATGGAGTTTAGCACTTCTAAAGGCAGTCTATTTCCTTAGTACAATACAATGGTTTTAAGAACCTAACCTTAGGCTTGTGCTTGTGAATATCTTGTCCCAGCTATTAATTTTGAATTTTAAAGTATTTATGCATGTTGAGAAAAAAACAAACAAATGTAACTATTAAGAAAATTATTCAACATAACTCTCTCATCAGGTAGTTATAAGAAATATTTTAAGGTAATGGTGTCTTCAGATGCAATGTTTTACCTACAGGAAATATGTTTTTTTTTCATAACAGGGTCAAATATGATAATTTAGCAAACTGAACATTTACCAACGATTTTAGACCTTTTGTCTTTCAATCTTCTTAGTGCAACACATTTTAGTTAACTTGAAAGGAGAATTAGGAGGCAGTGATGTTGAAAGTTTGAGATGCAGTCTAATTTCCACCATATGGTGTTTTTGTTTTTATCACCATCTTTGGAACAAAGGGTAGAACTTCCAAATTTGTTTGTTTTTATGCTTTGTGTTTGTTGGTTTGTTTTTTTTTTCTGATGATCTAAATGGTTGACTTAAGTCCCATAAGTTTCATTACTTTTTTCCTTTTTTTTTTTTTTTTTAGGAGCAGCTTTTACATATTCAACATAGCATAAAATACCCATTTGTAATTATGTTTAACCTTTGTAAAGCCTCTGGGTAAAGTCTACTCATTAATCTTTAACCTGACAAGCCCTGGGGGTGGTGGAATTGGCACAGTCATTCTCAGAGACCACAAGCTAAAGGTACAAAAGGGGTAATTAAGAGGTAGTATGAAAGGAAATGGAACAAAGCTAAAGGGATAGAATCATATTATAGCACATGTCAGACAGTAGTAAGGACATTAGAATGCAAATTTCTATAGTCACAAATCAAAAAATAAATGAGGCAGTGTATTTTTCAAAACAAAACCAATTTAATGATCTCCTCTCTTAGTCAAGCACAGATAACTTTCACTAAATTAGGTCTCAAGCATTGTAATAATCATACAGCATGGCCACATGGTTAGTTTTTTTATAGGGTGCCCTTATTTATATTTTCTTTATTCTTAACAAACATACCATCTCACAGTAACTGTACAAGGCACAGTTTGGTACATCTCAATATGTCAGCAGAAAACAGTGTCACTTGGGCAAGTATCATCCTGTAACTAAGGGACAAATCCTGCTCTTGGCCACCAGGCTATGAGCAATGCCTGGCTGCTAGGCACCTGCTATGTGCTGATCCCAGCTCGCTATGGGCTTACAGCACAGATGATCATCAAGGTGAAGGATCTGAGATGTGTGGCATCTATGGGGAAGGAGTTGGGGATAGGATTAAAAACGATGGCTCTGATGAGGCTTTATGGCTTTTCCAAAACTTTAGCAGGGAGGACTTTGAAATTGTGGAAGCTTCTCTCTTTGCTGTTCCTAAAAGACAAGGTCATCTTTTTTTTGTCTGCACACTGAGAAAGGTGTCTCATTTTAAGTTCATGAATTATTCCATTAACTAGTTAGACTCTTAATTTGATTAGACACCTGCCTGAACTTCATTCTTACTCTGATCTTCTCTGACCAATCTCTAGAGAAGTGGCTGTAAGTGGTGATTTTCCCCCAGTCCTCTGCAAAAATAATTACTGGGGCTGGGTTCCCATTAAAGAAAGATTTATTTTATGCTTCTGTAAGCCTTTAGTGTATTACTGGATAAAACAAAATCCTCATATTCTCATAAACTCATAACATTGTAACCAGTTAAGTCTCACACTAGGAAAAGATGGGATAGGATGCAAAACCCAGCATTACTGACTTTTGATTTTTATATCCACTTTTACAAGTGATGGTTATTTTCCTGGTAGGTAGAGTTGCTTTTATCAGGAGGTTACATGAGAACCTTAGTTTTAATCAGAAATATAATTAAATTTTTAAAAGTGCTATCTCTGGCCTTTCTGTTTTCATGGAAGTGTAGCCCCTTTTCAGAAGATGCATCATGGTCCTTACAAGGGCAAATACTAAACTCACAACTATTATCAAAACTCCTTTAAAAAAATGCAACAGAATCTTGTACAGACTGTCTAAAGAAGACCACCGTTTTTAGAAAGGGAGGCAGGACAAAGTAAAAGTGGTCAACTTTGTGCATAAAGTGCATAGGAGATCTAATAAATCACTCACTCTAGCCTGAAAATAGTAGCACTAAATAAAGGCATAATGTTTTGGATTGATTTCTTTCTGCTTTACTGCTTGCAAGAACCATGGCTAACTATAAGTGGACGGAGAGACTAATACTACCTTTGTTATTAACGGTCAAAATCACATCTCTGTTCCTTAAATTAAAGTATGGAATTTTTTAAGGCCAGATCTTAATATGTTGAAGATGAAATGCATATTAGAGTGTGTCTCTTATTATTGTTAGTTAATGTGAAAAAAGAATTATATATAAAATAAGAAAAAAAAAAAGTAAAATAAAAGTTAGGGTGTCCTGTAGAGTCATTATTTAAATTTCATTATGGATGTAAAACTCATATACTGGTAAGTATTCCATTCTCTTGGTTTGTATGCAGTCCCAGGTTTGTTGAGTTTAGTTGCATTTAAAGAGTTAAACCAGAATGAAACCAACTTAACAAGGTAGACAATCATGCCCTGGCTTTTGAAAGATCAGTGAAAATAGAAATAACCCTTTTTTTCCTTTCTTCCCTTAACCCAGCACTTTTTATTCCTTAATGAGATAGAGAACAAGTGTAGCTCCTACTTGTAGGATTTTCTTATCTTTCTCAGTCCTTCAGGGCTCCCAAGAGGAACTAAATCAAATCTAATCAAACAAATTCTTACTAATTTTAACAAATAACTAGGAGGTAGTGAAGCCAGAATAATGGATGCAACCAATACATGAACTCAGGATATAACTGTAAGGCAATTATGGGAAAGAAAAAATAGGTCAGAAAAAAATAAGGCAGAAAATGCTATGTTTTTAATGCTGTATTTATTAGCTGTCTGGGTCAGCTACTTTGTCTCTTTCTAATCATCTGTGTAAATAAGACTAGCAATGTCATATTCTTTCATTCCCGCACTACACTGACAATTTTCATTGCTTAATGAGATCGAATGTTTCTAGGTTCTACATATGTATACTCATTTTCTTCAACCCTTCAGGGCATCTTCCTTCCCATGATGAAAAAAAAATCCTCAAAGAATAACAAACAGTTTGTAGTAAATTCAACAGATAAGTAGGATATGCATGCAGTGCTTTAAATTTTCAGTTGTAATGAAATTACACTCAAAAAACACAACATAAATCTCTGCTTGAGGTGTGGCATTAGTGTGAATCAGTGCACTGGTCATTTCTTCTGGAGTCTACAGTATTGGTTATTGTTGGATACATAATACTGGATTTAATAAATGTTTCCTGATTACCACAGTGATAAATACTGTTACATTAAACATGAGTAGTCCTTTTAGCCAATCTTATTGCTTACATTCATAATTGCTTATAGTGATCACTTTTAAATTAGATAATATGATGCAAAACATATCATTACTCTTTCTCTTCTGGCCTTTTTCCACATTCATGCAAAGCAGTTTACATATAACTTCCTTATATTTGATTCTCTTGCCCTCCTTAAAGTAGTGGTCCCATAGATAGCGCAGCTCATCTGAATCTCCATCCAAATAACTGGTAAAAACAAAATATCAGCCAAATCCAAGAATCTTTTCAAGACCCTAGGATAATGGTCCCAGAATAAGCTTAATATTGAGTCAACACATTATTTGTTTGTGGTAAAAGAAAAACGGGAAGGGAAAAATTAAGATCCAAAGGCAGACTAAAACAATACAGAAGCCAGCAAGATATCCAGGAGCAGTGATACTGGGACCATTAAGAGATGAACATTCCTTAGATAGTAGTAGATTGGCATTAGCCTTAGGATAAAGGATGCTTGAGAACTCACTGTTCACAAGACATGAATAATGGGGATGCTGATATTGGGAGTGAGGGGAGAAGTAAATGCTGCCTATGTTGGTCTTAGTCTAGCAAAGTACACAAAATCTCTCTAATTAATTGTAGTTTAAGAATAGATTCACCTTTTCATTTCTAAATATAAATACATGGAATGTTTCTCTAACACTATTAAATGCATTTGAGTCATTTTTGCCAGGAACAAATACTTCCTACCTTTGTGTTACCCATCATAGCCTCCATACTGTTCCATTTATAGATTTCTTAAATGCTGTCATCAAAGGCTGACTGAATGATTTGAATTCTATCTAGAACATGAATGCCTTTTTGCTGTCCTTAGTCTTTGTTTTAAATTTTTATTTTATAATTATTTTTTTTCTAATCATTTTTTCACATGGCTCACTTAAATACATGAAAAGGAAATGATTTGTCTCTGATGATTCTGATTAATCTGATGCATATTTAATTATCACAGTTTATATGTATCTTTTAAAGTGGTTTTACCCACTCATATGACTAATGATTGTGACTCCTAGATCTTGACCTAACTCCTTACTCTGGGTTTTTCTCCCTTTGCTCAGTTAGCAAGATGACATGGAGTTCTGACATCTCCTTATTAGATTGCTTCAAATTTCTGCTTTACAACACAAAATCACAGAATCACAGAATGTTAGGGGTTGGTAGGGACCTTTAGAGATCATCTAGTCCAACCCCCCTGACAGAGCAGGATCACCTAGATCAGGTCACACAGGAACACATCCAGGCAGGTTTTGAATGTCTCCAGAGAAGGAGACTCCACAACTTCCCTGGGTAGACTGTTCCAGTGTTCTATCACCCTCACTGTAAAAAAGTTTCTCCTTGTGTTTATATGGAACACAGGAGATTCCATATGTTCCTCCTATGTTCCAGCTTGCACCTGTTGCCCCTTGTCTTACCATTGGATGTCACTAAGTAGAACCTGGCTCCATCCTCCTGACACCTTTTATATATTTATAAACATTAATGAGCTCACTCCTCAATCTCCTCCAAACTAGAGGCCCAGCTCCCTCAGCCTTTCCTCATTAAAGAGATGTTCCACTCCCTTAATCATCTTTGTGGCTCTGTGGTGGGCTCTCTCAAGCAGTTCCCTGTCCTTCTTGAACTATGGGGACAAGAACTGGACACAATATTCTGGATGTGGCCTCACCAGGGCAGAGTAGAGGGGAGGAGAACCTTTCTCGACCTACTAGCCACACTTTCTAATAGACCCCAGGATGCTGTTGGCCTTCTTTGCTACAAGGGCACATTTCTGGCTCATGGTCATCCCGCTGTCCACCAGAATTTCCAGGTCCCTTTCCCCTACACTGCTTTCCAACAAGTCAGTCTCCAACCTATACCAGTACCTGAGATGCTGGATGCAAGACTCTACACTTGTTATTGTTATATTTAATTAAATTTCTCCCAGCCCAGCTCTCAAGACTGTCCATGTCTCACTGAATGTCAGCACAGCCTTCTGATGTGACAGCTAGTCCTCCCAGTTTTGTTCATCTGCAATCTTTCTGACTGTGCACTCTGTTCCCCCATCCAGGTCATAGATGAATATATTCTATAGTACTGGTCCCAGTACCAACCCTTGATGGACTCCACTAGATACAGGCCTCCCACTAAATACAGGACTCCCACTAGATACATAGCCATTTGTGATCTTCTGTCGTGCCCTGTCACTGCTTTCACCCCTCCTCTTTCTTATGTTACTGTCAACTCTATCACCACACTTCTGAATTACTCAACTCCATAAATAACCCATTCATTTTGTACAGGTACAAGTGCAATACTTGAAGTCCTCTGTTTCTCTCGTTCATAGCACTTCCAAAATGTGGACCACATTATTTCTACCTTTAGGAATTTAAGAGTAGATCATCTAAGCCTGATCTAAGCCTAGTCACTTTAAGACCATTTAGAAACACTGAGAGAAAAGGCACATGAAGAAACTGATTCATGTCCTCTATCTTAAATATCTATTTTAAGTTTAGATTAATTATTTCTCTCTATATACTTAGGGTTTTAGGTGATCTGTTCAGACTTGGAAATCTGAAATGTCTGGATTTAGCATATGAGTCCTAATCCCCTTGAATTTATAACCCAGTAAATTGCTGACCAACTTAGTCTATTCTGTTAGGTGGAAGAAATAGTCAATAGTATCTTTCATCCCTTGGGCTTAAGCTGGACTTGTGATGTCTGGGCAGCTATGCTTTGTCAGAGCTGACTCTATATGGGTTGCCATCTGGTAAATTGTTTTGCTGTTTAGAACTCATAAATTAGAGCAAGTGATAATGCATATTAATATTAGCACAACCTATTAAAATTGCAGGCAGTTCTGGTCAGTGGGGTAGCCATGGATGTGGATTGAAAATTGGCTGAACTATCCGGTTCAAAAATCACTGGCATGAAGTCCAGCTGGAGGCCAGACACCAGCATTGTGTCCCAGGGTCAGTACTGATTCTGAAGCTAATTATCATCTTCATTAATGACCTGGATGATGGGACCAAATATACCACCAGCAAATTTGCAGAGGGCACAAATTTGGAGGGAGTGGATGATAGACAATATGGTTGTGCTGCTATTCGGGGGGACCTTCACAGACAGGATAAATGGATGAATGGGAACCTTATGGAGATTAACAAAGCAAAGCAGGAATTCCTGCAGCTGGTGAGGAAAAGCTCCATGCACCAATATATGCTGTGGACCCATGGACCAGGGATCATTTTTTCAGAGACAGGGGTTCCTAACACACAACAAGTTGACCATGAGCCAAACATGTGTCCTTGTAGCAAAGCAGCCAACAGCCAGAAGGCCAAGAGTTGTATTAGGAGTTCTGCCAGCAGACCAAGGGTGATGAGTCTTCCCCTCTACTCAGCCTCGATGAGGCACATCTGGAGTGATGGCTCCAATCTGGGGGGTCCCCAGTACAAGAGAGATAAGGATATACTGTGGAGGGTTTGGGGCTACTAACAAGATTAAGTAGCTATGAAGAGAGGCTGAGAGATCTGGGACTGAGCAGCCTGGACATGATAGAGATCAGGAAGATCTTACCCATGTGTATAAGTACCTGATGGGTGGAAATAAAGAAGACAGACTTTTCTCAGTGGTACACAGCAATCAGGGCAAGAGGCAATAAGCATAAATCAAAATGCATTAAATAGCTTCTAAACACAAAAAAGCCTTTTTTTTTTTTTTCTTTTTCACTGTGACAGTACTCATGCACTGGCACATGTTGCCCAGAGAGGTTGAATAGTCTCTATCTCTAGAGATATGCAAAACCATATTAGACGTGGTCTAGATGACCCTTCTTTGAATATGGTGGAGGTTGGACTAGATGATCTGGAGAAGTCCCTGCCAACCTCAACCACACTGTCATTATGTAGAATCACAACAGGATTTATTGATGTGAAGTGTAATGACTGTAATATCTCAGTTGCCATGGGTTGGAATAGGCCATAAAGTTATCATATAACAGTACCATTTGTCGCAATTCAGGTGATCACAAAGTGCCTAAAGTGGTGGTGGTAGAAAAATTATCACAGATAAGAGGATGATTTGTGCAGTATTGTGTGTATTACCTAGAATACTTTCATTATTTTAATTCTTTGATACTTCAGATATTAAGAGTGTAATTGATCCACACATACCATTTTGAACTGGGGCTCATATCTGTGGTCACAAAATAAATAGGCATAAGGGAATTATAGTTTTTATTAACAGTGTGGAAATATATTTCTTTAAAGTGTACATGTCTTATTTGGAACATGCTACATTTTTCCTAGTAAAGCAGATTTAAACCTTTTACAGAGTTTGCTTGTTATTTCTAACTTTAGAACACACAAGTTGACAACTTAGTGTATGCAAGTGCCTGACTGATACTGTTAAAAAACACTAGCCTTAGATGTGGCACAGTTGTTTTTTTACTGTCTTGCTGATGGGTATGTAAACTCCTAGGATCATACCTAAGGGTTAGGTTTTGATCATACTCTTGAATTTATTATTCCCCCTCCTTTTATTTATGATACAGGTACAGCTACAATAATGAGGCAAAGATTGTCCTTTCTGGACTAAACTACAGAGGCTGTTGCAAAATCATTCAAATCCCTCATGACAGGCTTGATGTTTATAATTAATCATAACCAAATAAAAGATATGCTTAAGTACAAGGTCACTTTGAAATCAAATCTATACATACTGCTGGCCTGTGACTTAATGCTCCTGGCCTTATGACCCTCAACTTCACTTTCATTGCTTTCCAACGACTTGCATAATTTCACAAATTAGATCCTGACTCCTTCATTGTCTTTTTTTCCTGTCCTTGGACAATGTTACTGTTTGGTGCTACTGTTATTCTACAAATCAATAGACATGAGAATATCAGATGCATATGGCCATTCAGCTGAGGAATTTAGATTCTGTCTGGGAGAAGGATCATGAGTCTTCACTCTCTTTATGCTCTTTTGACCTGATCTACAAATCTTTACTCATGTCTGAAGTGGCCTTACTTGTGCATGAACAGGATTGCAGCACACAAACTTGAATCAAGTTATTTAAGAGGTTCTGTCGCTAATCAACAGTTTAATGTTATTTAAATATGAAATGCAATTAAACTAAAGATGTAGTTTTGAATCTTCAGTTCTTATTTTTTTTCTGATGGTGGGTGGTGAGACCTAATAGGGTATCTTCTCATCCATCAAATTGACCTCTTTGCTAATTAATGAGAGTGTGAGAATCTACAGAACTTGTGGCTAATGAAGATGTTTCATTTATTGGTGTATGTGAGAGTCTTCACAGCATTAAAACACAATTCCAGATGAACTTACGTGAACAATAGGCAGAAAAATGCCTTCTAAATGAACAGATCAGAACAGTACCATTAAATCACATCTCCACTTTAACACTCATCTGCAGCCTTATACCTCATGGTATCTTAAAAATTGTTCTGCTGCACTCTTGGACTTGATTGAAAACAGTACATAGACTAGATTAATCCTATATACTTCAGGTACCTAAGCAAGGCAACTAAGTCAGGAGAATGTTGTCTTTCTCTCTGTGGACCACAGATAGAGGCAGGCACTTCTATAAGTCAATCCAGACCTTAGGTATACTCAATCACCCTCTGGCATGGCCTGTTCTCTTTATATAATAGAAGTCAAGGTTAGAGTGATGATGAAGGGCCTGCTTCAACATTAAAAGGATGCTACAAAAGCAGTCTAGCTAGTATGAGAGTGGAGCTCATCCTTAGCTTCTTTTAACACCCCAGCTGCTGTGTAGTTACAGATGTTGGCAACAGATGTGCATTGTCCATCACCTAACGATGCTCAATTGTAAGGGGGAATATGCCATGTTGTCTTAATGTGAAGGAGGCTAGTCATGAATGAACAACTCCCACAATATTTCATGCTTACTCATGGTATTGCCCAATTCCTACTGCAAAACTATTTCATCTTGCCAATTTATATAACAAGAAAATGAAAGGCAAAAGTTCAAATTCTATTCAAAACCACTTTGGTGGTTTTAGGACACAGGTCTTTCTTCTTCTTGGTTTGCCTTCTCTGTATCTTCTACAGCTAGTTCCATTCTACATTGGCTATGTTCACCATCTACTTCAAATCTGTAAACTAGACAGGCGGATTCTGGCTTTCACAAGACTTTCAACTTTGCAAATTTTATTAATTGGTTTCTGTTCCACAAAGGTGGGTTGGTTTTTTTTGTTTGCTTATTTTTTGTTTTCCATTTTGGTTTTAAGCAAGCAAACAGAGTCAAAAAAATGGACCTACTATTTACCAACAGAGAGCGACTTGTACATGGAGTAAAGGTTCGAGGATGTCTTGGGCATAAGTGATCATGAAATAATAGAATTTTTAGTTCTAGAGGCGGTAAGGAGGGGGGCCAGCAGAACTGCTGCCTTGGACTTCCAGAGGGCAGACTTCAACCTTTTTAGGAGACTGGTTAGCAGGGTCCCTTGGGAGGCAGTCCTGCAGGGCAAAGGGGCCCAGGAAGCCTGGACAACTTTTAAAAGAGAAATTTTTAAGTCACAGAAGCAGGCTGTCCTAGTGAGACGGAAGACGAGCCAGAAGGGCATAAGACCAGCCTGGCTGAGCAGAGAGCTCTGGCTAGAGCACAAAAAGAAAAAGGAGGTCTATGACCTATGGAAGAAGGGACAAGACGCTCACAAAAGCTATAAGGATTCTGTGAGACGATGAAGGAATAAAATAAGGGACGCAAAAGCTCAGCTTGAGCTCAAGTTGGCGACTAACATAAAAGACAATAAAAAAAGCTTCTATAAGTACTTAAACAGCAAAAGGAGGGTTAGGGAGAATTTCCACCACTTGCTAAATGCAAAGGGAGAATTAGTGACTGGAGATGAGGAAAAGGCTGAGGTACTCAATGCTTTTATTGCTTCGGTCTTTAGTGGCTAGACTGACTCACTGAGTAATCTGCCTCTAGAACCAAATGATGGAGATGAGGAACAGTATCAGGGTTTCTTTCAAAAGGATACAATATATGAAATGTTGCACAGCTTAAATGTACAGAAGTCTATGGGTCCAGATGAAATTAATCCAAGAGTGCTGAAGGAGCTGGCGGAGGTGCTTGCCAAGCCACTTTCTATTGTTTTCAAATGGTCCTGGCTGACT